>CM038142.1:42741114-42851381 GCA_021437245.1 Aegilops speltoides
GCCCTTCTCCTTTAGTACTTTTCTTATATATATTATGTTATATACAAAATATGTCAAAGCAATAGAACTTATTGAAAAAAACAAGCCCATCTTTCTCAAAAAGGAAGAGAGGGTGCGCCCCCAGAGAGAACCCCATTCTTTCAAGAAAGTTCTAATTAATTATGTAGAAAAAGAAAGAAGGAAAATAGGAGTAAGCGAGTAGGGTCAACAAGATTCTAAACGAATACCACAAGTGACTCAATCGTTTACTCATGGAATGAGTCCGTTGGAAAGTTCAATCAATCTTTTTTTCATATACATTTTGCCTTTTGTGGAGGATCTGTGCCTACTCTACTTTCCTATCTAGGACTTCGATATACAAAATATATACTACTATGAAGCATATATTGCTGTCAACAAAGAATTTTATTAGTATTTAGTTACGTATTTGCATTCAAAATAAGAAAAGAGAACTATTAAGAACTTTTAAAATAAGGATTAGGAATTAATTTGGGTTGCGCTATATCTATCAAAGAGTATACAATAATTATGGATTTGTGGAAAGTGTTCAATTAGAACATGAAAACGTGACTCAATTGGTCTTAGTTAGTCTTTGGGACGGAGTGGAAGAAGGGCGGAGACTCTCGAACGAGGAAAAGGATCCCTTCGAAAGAATTGACCGAGGAGCCGTATGAGGTGAAAATCTCATGTACGGTTCTGTAAAGGGACAATAAGGGTGACTTATTTGTCGACTTTTCCACTACCAACCCCAAAAAACCCAACTCCGCCTTAGCTTGAAGCATGGCTTGCCGTTTCGAGGCTCGATGCTACTCTTGGGAACCTTTTGTAAAAGAATTCAATGCCCCTGCGAAGGTTCAGAAAGGGGGAGAAGAGATAGATGGATCTGAACCTGGAATCAAAGGGATCTGCGAAAGGGATTTTGAAGAATCTTACGTCCTTGAGAAAAGTAAAAAGATAGGAAAGGGACCTTTCTTTCTTCTTGCACGTATTGAGCTTGGCGCTCCTTGAGATCTCGGAATAGCTCAAAAAGGCTTGCCTGTTCTTACTGCATAAACCCTTGTGATCATTTCGCGTACTTTGTGTAACTCTTCTACTTCTAGTAAAAATTCTGGTGTCCTTGCCCGATAATAAGCACTAGCAGGTTGGTGAAGCATAATCCTCGTGTGAGGGAATGCTATATCTGTTCGTGGAGTTAATAAGTTAATTCCTGTGGATGTCTACTTGCCGGGCTGCCCACCTAAACCGGAGGCAGTTATAAATGCCCTAACAAAACTTCGTAAGAAGATATCGCGAGAAATAGTTGAGGATCAAACTCTATCTCAAAATAAAAATAGATGTTTTACTACCAGTCACAAGCTTTATGTTAGGCGCAGTACTCATACATGAACTTATGAGAAAGAATTGCTCTATCAATCACCATCTACATTAGATATATCTTCTGAAACTTTTTTCAAATTCAAAAGTTTAGTACCTTCCTACAAAGAATAGGCGAAACTTAAATTAGTCAATTCAATTCAGCATTGTCAATTTATCCAGAACTTCTCTTGCGACTGGGGTGAAGTCGTAACAAGGTAGCCCTACTGGAAGGTGCTGCTGGATCACCTCCTTTTCAGGGAGAGCTAATGCTTATGCTTATTGGGTATTTTGGTCTGACACTTCTTCACGCCCAAAAAGAAGGCAGCTACATCTGAGCTAAACTTGGATATGGAAGTCTTCTTTCGTTTAGGGTGAAGTAAGACCAAGCTCATGAGCTTATTATCCTAGGTCGTAACAAATTAGTTGATAGTGATAGGATCCCTTTTTTGGCGTCCCCGTGGTGGCGGGGAAGATTTTGGATTCTATTATATCTACGGGAACACTAAACAAGAAAACGAAGTAGAAGTGAAAAGCTTTTCTAATATATTTTTATATCTCTTTGCTCAGTTTTCCCCTTTAAGTCATTCATCTTTTCCGATCTAGTGCCATCGTTCTTCGAGATGCCGGAGGGTTTGAAGCATACCTGCGCGCGCACGCTATATTTTGCAGCGGCCATTGGGCCGGCGCTCCGTGGCGCGCAAAAATTGACAATTCCGACGTTGTAAACGCTTTTTTTTAGCGCGCCACGCTTTGAGCGTAACGGTTGAAGATGCTCTTACGAATGCCATATCGGCCCTCAGGGAAATGGTTAAGATTCTATCAGAATTCGAATATGCCATGTTAGGTCGCAAAATATATTTCGTAGCTGTTCTGCGGCACAGAGAACCACACTTTCGTTCTTTTCTGAATTCTGGACAGGGTCTTTTTTTCTAGATGCATCTCCATGGGTGATATCAGCATTAACATCGTTTGCCTGTTGCCTGAATAATTTCACCTGGCTAGTTCCTGAATATTTTCAGTCTTTCTCAGCTGCAGGGTTTGTCACTGGTGATTTTTTATGGGTCCATTTATGTCACATCTAGATGTGAGATAATACCTCACATCTAAGTATAATGTCAACGTCACCTTATTTTTTTATTGTTTGTCCTGTTTATTTGATTTTAATTTCTTAAAGCCAAAAACTAAAAACTACCTGGTCCTGCGTCCGCCTTGGTGACCGGGGTCACTAGCTCCCCTCATAAGAAAATCTGGTTGCAAGCTACCCTTACAAGAAAACTGATCGCGACCTTTTTCTGGGGAAAAAATGATCGCTAGTGCTAAATCAACTTGTTAGCTTCCGCGTTTGATCGTTATACATTTACAAGTACATCTCCTGTCGCTAGCTTCTAGGCGACCAATGATTTATTTTATTTTTTGGCTTTTGGTTTTTGTGTTTTTCACTATTATATTTTATAACTATTTTTTCAGTGCAGAACAAAATTTCATCAACACATATTTCAAAAAATATGTTCACGAATTTACATGATTTTTTCAAATTACAAAAAATGTTAATGAATACCAAAAATGTTCTAATGTATGGTGAACAATGCTTTAATATATGATGATCATTTTCTGAATACACACTAATTTTTTTCCAATACACAGTGAACATTGCTTTTGATATACATTAACTTTTCTATATATGATGAACTAAAAATGAACCTTTTTATTTACATTGAACTAAATGCGAACAGGAGAAAAAAAAAGAGAAAATAGATAAATAAAAAGAGAACAAAAAATGAACACATTTTGATTTGCTTAAAACAATTGATCAACATGAACAATTTTAGAAAAATGAACTAATTTACAAATTTGAAACATTTATTGAAACTTATGAATTTTTGAAAATAAAATATCAGAATATGTAAAAAATGAGATCAACTTTTGAAAAATAGAAAAATTAAAAGGAGAGGAAAAATGATAATTAAAAAGCAGAAAAAAACATGAAGAAAACGACAAAAAAATATCCTAGCTACTTGGGCCGGCTGATCTGCAGTTTGTTCAATGACGCGGGTGGACTTAAAACTAGGACAAAAGAATGTCGGATCCCCAATGGCAAGTCGACGGTGGTACTCTCAACTGGGAATAAAAAAGGTTGGGCCCCAATTGCGAGTCGGGTTTGGACTTGCAACTGTGACAAAAATGGTTGGACCCTAGTTGCGAGTCGAGGGTGGACGAGCCCCAGTTGCGGGTAGACAGTGGACTTGCAACTGAAAAAAAAGGACGGTCCTAGTTGCCAATCGAGGGTGGACTCGCAATTGGGACTAAAAAATGTCGGGCCCCAGTTGCGAGTAAATGGTGAACTTGCAACTCGGACAAAAAAGGTTGAGCCCTAGTTGCGAGTCGACAGTGGACTGGCAACTCAGATAAAAAAAGTTAGGCCCTAGTTGTGAGTCGAGGACGAACTTGCAACTCAGAGAAAAAAGGTTGGACCCTAGTTGCGAGTCGAGGGTGGAGTTGCAAATCGAACAAAAAAGGTTGGGCCCCAGTTGCGAGTCGAGGACGAACTTGCAACTCGGACAAAAAAGGTTGGGCCCTAGTTGCGAGTCGAGGGTGGACTTGCAATTCGGACAAAAAAGGTTGGGCCCCAGTTGCGAGTCGAGTGTAAACTTACAACTTGGAAAAAACAGTCTTGCCCCATTTGTGTCGAGAGTGGACTTGCAACTAGGAAAAAATAGTTTGGCCACAATTACGAATCAAGAGTGGACTTTCAACAAGAAAGAAAAGGCCGGACCCCAGTTGTGTGTCGAGGGTGGACTTGCAATTATGACAAAAATATGTCGAAACTCAGTTGCGAGTTAAGAGTGCAATTGCAACCAGGAAAAAAATGACCGGGCCCAGCGGCAACTCAAGGATGGACTTGCAACTAGGACAAAATTGGGTCAGGTCCGAGTTACAAGTCGAGGGGGGTATTGCAACTGGGACAAAAAGTTCGGTCCCTAACTGCAAGTCGAGGGTGGACTTGCAACTAGAAAAAAAAAGCCAGACCCTAGTTGCGAGTCGACGATGGACTTGCAATTAGGAAAAAAAGGTCGGGTCCCAGAGTCGAGAGCGGACCTGCAACTGGGACAAAAAAACGCGGGCCCGAGTTGTGAGTCGAGGACAGACTTGCAACTGGGGAAAAAAGACTGGGTCCCAGTTGCAAGTCAAGGGCGGACTTGCAACCAGGACATAAAAAAGGTCTGGCCGTAGTTGCGAGTCAAGGGCAGACTGGCAAATGAGACAGAAAAGACCGGGTCTCAGTTGCAAGTTGAGGGTGCGTTTGCAACTAGGACAAAAAAAGTCAGACCCCAGTTGCGAGTCGAGGGCCAACAAAAGCGGAGTCGAAACCAACAACAAGATACAAAATAAACAAACAACAACAAGGGAGGCGGAAGGTAGAGCTTGCACGAAAACTACAAAAAACTAAACCAAACGATGAATTTAAAGAATACTTATAAAAAATTAAAAATCATGGATTTAAAAAGACTAAAAAGAGAAAAAACAAAAGTTGATGGACCTCTATTACATGTTTTTTTAAGCCCACCTCTATTACATGTCAGCGTGTGGTTGGACTTGCACCAAGAACAAAAATGGATTTGGCCTCTGTTACGGGACAAATAGACAAAACATAACAAGGACACATGGGAATAAATCATCCAACGCCGGGAGATCAAAAGTTTATGCGAAAATTACAACAACAAAATGCAATGGACAATAACTTAATGAGACACTGCTGAATCTCATCTTGATGATGAAAGGTGAAAGAAATGTAAGACAATATCAAAATGAACTAGGAAGGCAACGACAGCAATAAAACTTTTATTTTCTTATCTCTTTCAATTCTAGTCGCAGTCTAGAAACAATGCAACGAAATGGGCTGCCAGCACGTGCGATAATGGGCTGATAAAAAGTGAAGACAAACAGGCCAACAAAACGATAAACGACAAACAAACATTGACCAGCGAGGCGGGGGATCCAATGCTCGCACGAAAATGAAGTTGCAGTAGCAAACATAGAAGAGACATCGCTAAAAAACATTTAGATACGATTTCGCAATCACGTATAAAAATCATTCACGAATTCAGAAGGTGTTCACAAAAACTTAAAAATTATTTCCAGAATTTACAAATATATTCAAAAAAGTCATATTCATGAATTTTAAAAAAAGAAAGACAAAATAAAAAACAAATTAAAATAAAAAAGAATGAACCAAAAGAAAAATCGGATAGAAAAAACAAAGAAAGTTGAAGAAAAAACGTCACGGAAGATTCATCTCCACGACCCCATGTTGTCCATCTCAAAAGCACAGTACGTCTCCTCTGAACAAAAAAATAAAGAATAAAAATGCTGTCCAGAGACCTCCACAAGCAACAACCTATTTATACGTTTTCCTCAAAAAAAACAACCTATTTATACAAACTCGCACAGCCCACACAAATAACGAGCTAGCTTATACAACGAGAAGGTTGCTTAGAGAAAAAACGAGGAAGCGGTGCCCATGCTAGGAAAATGCAAAACAACCAGCTGTTTACCCACACACGCAGAAAACAGCCGTTCCTTTGCACGAATCCTATAACACTTTGATCTGTGGTTGAGGTGTTAGATATGAGATAGCTATTTCATATTTAGATGTGAAATAGTAAATCTGATTCTTTATAGGGAAAATCATCGTTGGTGATTTTGGTCCAAGTATCGAGAAATAAGGGATCGGAGGCTTCCCGAGCTCTCTCAGAGCTCAGGCACTCTCGGCCATTGGATGCGTTCTCTTGATGTGTTTTCGTCCGTCTGATCGAGATCTGGAGAAGCCTGGACCGTTGGATCTGGGATTGACACTGCTGGAATGAATAGTAATGGCAACAAAATGTAAATGCCATGCCCCCACCGGGGCATTTTGGTCATTTCGCGTAGGGGGGGGGGGGGGTATAAAAGGCGGCCACGTTCCTGGTGAAACCCTAGCCGCCTCGCTCCCGCACTCCGCCTCCTTCCTCCCGCACTTGCGCCTCGCCGTCACCACCTCTCCCCTCCCGCGCGCCTCCTCTCCCTTCCCCTTCCGCCTCCTCTCCTCCCACCCACATCGCGGCCGCCACTCACCGCCTCGAACCGCGCCGGAGCAGCAGCAGCAGGCCAAGGCGGCGCAGCAGCAGACTTTGGGCGACGAGCAGCAGCGGAGGGAGGACGAGGAGCACGACGGTGGCGGGGAGCGGCAGCAGCAAGCCAAGGCGGCGCTGCCCTTCTCCGCCATGTGCGCAGGGGCGAGAAGGGAAACCACAGCCTGCTCCCGGAGCGCGAGGAGGACGTGGTGATGCAGCGCCCAGATCCACGGCGGCAACGACACGCCGTCGTCGACCTGAGCCGCCACGGTCCTCGAGGTCGGCCATGGAGGGGATCCGACCCAGCTGTAGCCGTGGACGGAGACACCCAAACCCTAGCATGGGGACCGAGCCACCATGGTGAGGCACTGCACCGGATCCCTCTCCTCTTCCCCCTTCTTCCACGGATTTCTCCTCTCTCTTTCTGTCCCTCTCGCACCATGGTCTCGTCTCTGTTGGAAGGAGACCGCGGCAACGACGACGCCATGGTCCCTGCTGTGCTCCTTCCCCACCATGACTGCTGCTGCGTTCGGCGTGATTCTGAATTTCTGATGGGGTTTTGGGCATTGGTTGCAGGTGAGCCTGCATGGCGGGCAGGTCGTCTCCTGGAGGAACAACCGCGGCGACAAGCTCCTCTTCACTAGCAGCAAGGTCAGCCTAAACTCCTGTTCCTAGCCTCACTCTTCACTTCAGCTATGTCTCTGTGCTCTGCCCTATTCTTCAAATCTTATAAGTTTGATGCGGTGCGAGAAATTCATTACGGGGAGCAGTACAAGATACAAATTCCACATTCAGTGTGTGTGTAGTTATGGCAATCTGGGGGTGGATTATTTAACATTGAAGGACAGACAAGTAGACTGTATTTATGGATGGAGATTTGGAGAAGACAGCTAGGAATTAAGGTTCACGAGTCACAATGCCTTCCCCTGTAGCCAGTTCTCGTGCTAGGTCCATCCAATTTGCAAACATGTGGAGTTGTATTTTAAATAAGTGTTAGTTACTCTTATGTCTTATGTGTTCAATTGTCTTACTGGGCACTTGCATATAACCCAAGTTGTTAGTGCGCAGGCAATCATGAAGCCATCAGGCGATGCGTGGCGGGATTCCAATACGCTTTCCACAGGTGCCACAGCACTCCAGTTTCTGTTTGATTTGTCTGTCTAATTACCAGAGAGTTTCCCGCAAAAAATTTTACCAGAGAGTACAAATACTAGATAGGAGATCAAGAGCAGAGCTGCTTATTGTGATTGGAGTTTACTGATAATAATTCAAACTCTCTCAGATTGGTAACTGCGGGACATTGGAGCGACATGGATTTGCGATGCCGGCACTAATCTTCCCGCCGAGCTCACCCCTCGCCATCGCCGGGAGGAGACACCACTGGTTAGATACATAGTCAGTAGAGCGGCCTGTCTGCCTCCATACAACCATGATGCAAGGCGCGCAGGAGGTGTTGGATTGGATCAAGCGCGGAGGTGCGGGATCGAGGCAAGGAGATGCGCGATCTGTCGGGGAACGTAGTAATTTCAAAAAAATTCCTACGCACACGCAAGATCATGCTGATGGCATAGCAACAAGAGGGGAGAGTGTTGTCCATGTACCCTCGTAGACCGTAAGCGGAAGCGTTAGCACAACACGGTTGACGTAGTCGTACGTCTTCACGATCCGACCGATCCAAGCACCGAACGTACGACACCTCCGAGTTCAGCACACGTTCAGCTCGATGACGATCCCCGGGCTCCGATCCATCAAAGCGTCGGGGATGAGTTCCGTCAGCACGATGGCGTGGTGACGATGATGATGTTCAACCGGCGTAGGGCTTCGCCTAAACTCCGCGACGATATGACCGAGGTGGAATATGGTGGAGGGGGGCACCGCACACGGCTAAGGAACGGTTCGTAGATCAACTTGTGTGTCTATGGGGTGCCCCCTGCCCCCGTATATAAAGGAGCAAGGGGGGAGGCCGCCCGGCCCAAGGGGGGCGCGCCAGGGAGGAGGAACCCTCCTCCTAGTAGGAGTAGGACTCCTTTCCTACTCCTACTAGGAGGAGGAAGGAAGGGGGAAAGGGGGAAGGAAAGGGGGGGCGCCCCCCCTCCTAGTCCAATTCGGACCAGAGGGGGGAGGGGCGCGCGGCCCATGCTGTCCGCCCTTCTCTCCTTTCCCTAAGGCCCATAAGGCCCATTACTCTCCCGGGGGGTCCGGTAACCCTCCGGCACTCCGCTTTTCTCCGAAATCACCCGGAACACTTCCGATGTCCGAATATAGTCGTCCAATATATCAATCTTTATGTCTCGACCATTTCGAGACTCCTCGGCACGTCCGATATCACATCCGGGACTCCGAACAAACTTCGTTACATCAAAACTTATAAACTCATAATAAAACTGTCATCATAACGTTAAGCGTGCGGACCCTACGGGTTCGAGAACTATGTAGACATGACCTAGAACTATTCTCGATCAATAACCAATAGTGGAACCTGGATGTTCATATTGGTTCCTACATATTCTACGAAGATCTTTATCGGTCAAACCGCATAACAACATACGTTGTTCCCTTTGTCATCGGTATGTTACTTGCCCGAGATTCGATCGTCGGTATCCAATACCTAGTTCAATCTCGTTACCGGCAAGTCTCTTTACTCGTTCCGTAATACATCATCTCGTAACTAAGTCATTAGTTACAATGCTTGCAAGGCTTAAGTGATGAATATTACCGAGAGGGCCCAAAGATACCTCTCCGACAATCGGAGTGACAAAACCTAATCTCGAATTATGCCAACCCAACATGTACTTTCGGAGACACCTGTGGAGCACCTTTATAATCACTCAGTTACGTTGTGACGTTTGGTAGCACACAAAGTGTTCCTCCGGTAAACGGGAGTTGCATAATCCCATAGTCACAGGAACATGTATAAGCCATGAAGAAAGCAATAGCAACATACTAAACGATCAAGTGCTAAGCTAACGGAATGGGTCAAGTCAATCACATCATTCTCCTAATGATGTGATCCCGTTAATCAAATGACAACTCATGTCTATGGTTAGGAAACATAACCATCTTTAATTAACGAGCTTGTCAAGTAGAGGCATACTAGTGACACTTTGTTTGTCTATGTATTCACACATGTATTATGTTTCCGGTTAATACAATTCTAGCATGAATAATAACATTTATCATGAAATAAGGAAATAAATAATAACTTTATTATTGCCTCCAGGGCATATTTCCTCCAGTCTCCCACTTGCACTAGAGTCAATAATCTAGTTCACATCACCATGTGATTTAACACCTATAGTTCACATCACCATGTGATTAACACCCATAGTTCACATCGTCATGTGATCAACACCCAAAGGGTTTACTAAGGTATGATCATTTTTTGCTTGTGAGAGAAGTTTAGTCAACGGGTCTGTCACATTCAGAGTCGTATGTATTTTGTAAATATTCTATGTCTACAATGCTCTGCATGGAGCTACTCTAGCTAATTGCTCCCACTTTCAATATGTATCCAGATTAAGACTTAGAGTCATCTGGATCAGTGCCGAAACTTGTATCGACGTAACCCTTCATGACGAACCTTTTTGTCACCTCCATAATCAAGAAACATATCCTTATTCCACTAAGGATAATTTTGACCAATGTCCAGTGATCTACTCCTAGATCACTATTGTACTCTCTTGCCAAACCATGGCAGAGTATACAATAGGTCTGGTCTATAGCATGCATACTTTTATAGAACCTATGATTGATGCATAGGGAATGACTTTCATTCTCTTTCTATTTTCTGCCGTGGTCGGGATTTGAGTCTTACTCAATTTCACACCTTGTAACACAAGCAAGAAACTCTTTCTTTGACTGTTCCATTTTGAACTACTTCAAAATCTTGTCAAGGTATGTACTCATTGAAAAAACTTATCAAGCCTCTTGATCTATCTCTATAGATCTTGATGCTCAATATGTAAGTAGCTTTACTGAGGTCTTTCTTTTAAAGAACTCCTTTCAAATACTCCTTTATGCTTTCCAGAAAAATTCTACTTCCTTTCTGATCAACAATATGTCACTCACATATACTTATCAAAAAGGCTGTAGTGCTCCCACTAACTTTATTGTAAATACAAGCTTCACTTGGCAAGTCCGTATAAAACTATATGCTTTGATCAACTTATCAAAGCGTATATTCCAACTCGAGATGCTTGCACCAGTCCACGATGGATCATTGGAGCTTGCACATTTTGTTAGCACCTTTAGGATTGACAAAACCTTCTGGTTGCATCATATACAACTCTTCTTTAAGAAAACCATTAAGGAATGCAGTTTTGACATCCATTTGCCAGATTTCATAAAATGTGACAATTGCTAACATGATTTGGACAGACTTTTAAGCATTGATACGAGTGAGAAAATCTCATTGTATTCAACATCTTGAACTTTGTCAAAAACCTTTTTCGACAAGTCTAGCTTTGTAGATAGTAACACTATTATCAGCATCTATCTTCCTCTTGAAGATCCATTTATTCTTAGTGACTCACCGATCATCGGGCAAGTCAATCAAAGTCCACACTTTGTTCTCATACATGGATCCTATCTCAGATTTCTTGGCCTCAAGCCATTTCGCGGAATCTGGGCTCATCATCGCTTCCTCATAGTTTGTAGGTTTGTCATGGTCTAGTAACATGACTTTCAGAATAGGATTACCGTACCACTCTGGTGCGGACCGTACTATGGAAGACCTACGAGGTTCTGTAGTAACTTGATCTGAAGTTTCATGATCATCATCATTAGTTTCCTCACTAATTGGTGTAGGAATCACTGGAACTGATTTCAGTGATGAACTATTTTCCAATTCAGGACAAGGTACAGTTACCTCATCAAGTTCTACTTTCCTCCCACTCACTTCTTTCGAGAGAAACTCCTTCTCTAGAAAGGATCCATTTTTAGCAACGAATATCTTGCCTTCGGATCTGTGATAGAAGGTGTACCCAACAATTTCCTTTGGGTATTCTATGAAGACGCACTTCTCCGATTTGGGTTTGAGCTTATCTGGATGAAACTTTTCCACATAAGTATCGCAGCCCCAAACTTTAAGAAACGACAACTTGCGTTTCTTACTAAACCACAGTTCATATGGTGTCGTCTCAACGGATTTAGATGGTGCCCTTTTAACGTGAATGCAATTGTCTCTAATGCATAACCCCAAAATAATAGTGGTAAATCAGTAAGAGACATCATAGATCGCACCATATCCAATAAAGTGCGGTTACGACGTTCGGACACACCATAAAGTTGTGGTGTTCCAGGTGGCGTGAGCTGTGAAACTATTTCACATTGTTTTAATTGAAGACCAAACTCGTAACTCAAATATTCGTCTCGATCGGATCGCGAAACTTTATTTTCTTGTTACGATGATTTTTCCACTTCACTCTGAAATTCTTTGAACCTTTCAACTATTTCAGACTTATGTTTCATCAAGTAGATATACCCATATCTGCTCAAATCATCTTGTGAAGGTCAGAAAATAACGATACTTGCCATGAGCCTTCATACTCATTGGTCTGCATACATCAGTATGTATTATTTCCAATAGGTCGATAGCTCGTTCCATTGTTCCGAAGAACGGAGTTTTAGTCATCTTGCCCAAAAGGCACGGTTCGCAAGCATCAAATGATTCATAACCAAGTGATTCCGAAAATCCATCTTTATGGAGTTTCTTCATGCGCTTTACACCGATATGACCCAAACGGCAGTGCCACAAATAAGTTGCACTATCATTATTAACTTTGCATCTTTTGGCCTCAATATTATGAATATGTGTATCACTACGATCGAGATCCAACAAACTATTTTCATTGGGTGTTTGACCATTGAAGGTTTTATTCATGTAAACAGAACAACACTTATTCTCTGATTTTAAATGAATAACCGTATTGCAATAAACATGATCAAATCATATTCATGCTCAACATAAGCGCCAAATAACATTTATTTAGGTTTAACACTAATCCCGAAAGTATAGGGAGTGTGCAATGATGATCATATCAATCTTGGAACTACTTCCAACACTCATCGTCACTTTCCTTCAACTAGTCTCTGCTTATTCTCGTAACTCTGTTTGAGTTACTAATCTTAGCAACCGAACAAGTATCAAATACTCAGGGGCTACAATAAACACTAGTAAGGCACACATCAATAATCTATATATCAAATATACCCTTGTTCACTTTGCCATCCTTCTTATCCACCAAATATTCAGGGCATTTTCGCTTCAAAGGACCATTTCCTTTGCGATGTAAGCAATCGGTTTAGGCTATGGTCCAGCTTTGGGCTTCTTCGCAGGAGTGACAACTTGCTTGTCTTTCCACTTGAAGTTCCCTTTCTTTCCCTTTTCCTTCTCTTGAAACTAGTGGTCTTGTCAATCATCAACACTTGATGCTCTTTCTTGATTTCTCGTCGTCGATTTCAACATGACGAAGAGCTCGGAATCGTTTTCGTCATCCCTTGCATACTATAGTTCATCACAAAGTTCTAGTAACTTAGTGATGGTGACTAGAGAATTCTGTCAATCACTATCTTATCCGGAAGATTAACTCCCACTTGATTCAAGCGATTGAAGTACCGGACAATCTGAGCACATGCTCACTAGTTGAGCGATTCTCCTCCATCTTTAGCTATAGAACTTGTTGGAGACTTCATATCTCTCAACTCGGGTATTTGCTTTGGAAATATTAACTTCAACTCTGGAACATCTCATATGGTCCATGACGTTCAAAACGTCTTTGAAGTCCCGATTCTAAGCCGTTAAGCATGGTGCACTAAACTATCAAGTAGTCATCATTTTGAGCTAGCCAAACGTTCATAACTTCGCATCCGCTCCTGCAATAGGTCATCTCACCTAGCGGTGCATTAAGGACATAATTCTTACGTGCAGCAATGAGGATAAACCTCGGATCACGGATCCAATCCGCATCATTGCTACTAACATCTTTCAATACAATTTTCTCTAGGAACATATCAAAATAAACATATGAAAGCAACAACGCAAGCTATTGATCTACAACATAATTTGCAAAATACTACCAGGACTAAGTTCATGACAAATTTAAGTTCAATTAATCATATTACTAAAGAACTCCCACTTAGATAGACATCTCTCGAGTCATCTAAGTGATCACGTGATCCAAATCAACTAAACCATAACCGATCATCACGTGAGATGGAGTAGTTTTCAATGGTGAACATCACTATGTTGATCATATCTACTATATGATTCACGCTCGACCTTTCGGTCTTCGTGTTCTGAGGCCATATCTGCATATGATAGGCTCGTCAAGTTTAACCTGAGTATTCTGCGTGTGCAAAACTGGCTTGCACCCGTTGTAGATGGACGTAGAGCTTATCACACCCGATCATCACGTGGTGTCTGGGCACGATGAACTTTGGCAACGGTGCATACTCAGGGAGAACACTTCTTGATAATTTTAGTGAGAGATCATCTTAAAATGCTACCGTCAAACAAAACAGAATAAGATGTATAACAGATAAACATCATATACAATCAAAATATGTGTCATGATATGGCCATGATCATCTTGCGCCTTTGATCTCCATCTCCGAAGTACTGTCATGATCTCTATCGTCACTGGCACGACACCATGATCTTCATCATCTTGATCTATATCAATGTGTCGTCACATGGTCATCTTGCCAACTATTGCTCTTGCAACTATTGCTATGGCATAGCGATAAAGTAAAGCAATTATTTGGCACTTCCATCTTATGCAACAAAGAGACAACCATAGGGCTTCTGCCAGTTGCCGATAATTTCAACAAAACATGATCATCTCATACAACAACTTATATCTCATCACATCTTGACCATATCACATCACAACATGCCCTGCAAAAACAAGTTAGACGTCCTCTACTTTGTTGTTGCAAGTTTTACGTGGCTGCTACGGGCTGAGCAAGAACCGTTCTTACCTACGCATCAAAAACCACAATGATAGTTCGTCAAGTTGGTGTTGTTTTAACCTTCGCAAGGACCGGGCGTAGCCACACTCGGTTCAACTAAAGTTGGAGAAACTGACACCCGCCAGCCACCTGTGTGCAAAGCACGTCGGTAGACCCAGTCTCGCGTAAGCGTACGCGTAATGTCGGCTCGGGCCGCTTCATCCAACAATACGGCCGAACCAAAGTATGACATGCTGGTAAGCAGTATGACTTGTATCGCCCACAACTCACTTGTGTTCTACTCGTGCATATAACATCAATGCATAAAACCTGGCTCTAATGCCACTGTTGGGGAACGTAGTAATTTCAAAAAATTTCCTACGCACATGCAAGATCATGGTGATGGCATAGCAATGAGAGGGGAGAGTGGTGTCCATGTACCCTCGTAGAACGTAAGCGGAAGCGTTAGCACAACGCGGTTGATGTAGTCGTACGTCTTCTTTCTCCATATCATTGACATAAGACACCTCAGCGTCTTCATCCTTAGCAGGCTTATACCATTGCTGGATGCTGATCTGGATCCTGTCCCTAACAAGAACCCCGCACTAAGCAGAAAATGCCTTCTTTGTCCGGATGGGTTCAATCGGTTCGCCGTCGGTAGCGATTTCTATGATCTCAAACTTTTCATCCGAGCTCAACTTTTCTTGGGCCTCGTCTCCTTACGAAGTTGTGCTCGATTCGGAGGGCTAGAAATTATAAGGAAGAAAGACGACGATTTTAATATGTGTACATATACCAAAACAATGGATGCATTAATTAACTTGTCAAGACGGGCTTAACTAATATATATATATATATACCGGCGGACTCGGTTCGGTGACCGGAGCAATCAAGACGGTCTCCTTCGTCTTGTACCTCCATTGTGTCACGGAGCCATCATGAACATAGTCCTCCTCTTGTACCGCATTAATGGGTGAAGCCATCATAATCATAGCCCTCTTCTTCATCCATCGACCAGCGGTGTCGATGAGAAATGACGAACATCATCACTTCCATTTGCGATTATTTCCCCAACATCGCTTCGCTTTCTTCGTCTCGAGTGCTCCATAGTTTACGCAAATATTGACAACATGTCAATTATTATTCAAACATGGTGCGTAGTGGCAAACGAGAACTAGCTAGCTAATCACAATAAGGAATCATGTTAGTGGCCTCGGCGCTGCTTCTCTAGGGTTTGGGGTCGCCTCGACACAAAGCTTCAATGGTTTGGGGTGGCCTCGACGATAATGCTCTTTTAACTTGATAAATTTGGGTGGCCTCGAGAGAGTTAATTTGTCGGGTAGGAGCCTTGGGAGGGGGGTACGAGAGACCTGCAACATCGTTTTCTCTCTAGGGTTTGGGTGTCCTCGAGAGTTTTGGTCGAGCGAGAGGGCCGAGGGGGTGCTTGAGTTGTATCTAGGGGGTTATATCGACAACGACGCGACATACATATACATGGGAAAATAATGTTATCGGGAGGGGTATCGGTACCACCCCTCGTGTTGAAGTTTCGCTTTCTCGTTTCCTTTCTTTCTTCTTCTCCTCTTCTTTTCTTCTTCTCCCTCGAGAAAGGAAAATAATTAAGGAAAAGGAAGAAAAGAGGAAGAAGGAAGAAGGAAGAAGAAGAAGAAGTAAAGAAGAAAAAAAAGAGGAGAAGAAGAAAGGAATAGAGGAGAAGAACAAAAATAGAATTTCTCCTTTCTCCACTATTCCTTTCTTCTTCTCCTCTTCTTTTCTTCTTTTTCCTCTTCTTATTTATTTCTCCTCTTCTTCCTCTCCTCTTTTCTCCTTTCTTCCACTTCTTATTTTCCTTTTCCTCTCATTCTTTTAGTATTGCTTGTTTTAAAAAAATGTTCAAATAGAAAATTTCAAAAAACAAAGGTTTTGCCTAATGCATTGTTCATATGAATATACAAACATTTGCATATTCTACAATAATTAATATCAACAAAAGAAATCTATGAACAGAAAAAACTGAACTTTTCTAAAATCTATCTTTTGCATATATGAAAACATTAATACACATATGAACAATAAATACATATATCAACAAAAACATAATCTGAACAATGTTTAAACATTACATACACATAGCCACATACATACACATATACATTATATATATATATAAACAAAAAAACTAAACTAATAAAAATGAAAAAAAACAGAGCCGCATATACATATATAGCCACATATATACATACACACACACACACACATATATATATATATATGTACATTGAACAAAAAATAAAACTAATAAAAATAAAAGAAAAATAGAGCCGGTCTTGTGCGGCTCTCACAATGTGGCGGCTGGGCGGGCGCGGCGACGGCGAGGGGCTCATGGCGCGGGCGCGGGGGGCGGCGGCGGCGACAGCGTCGGAGCTCGGCGGCGACAAGGCAGCGAGCTCGGCGGCGATGACGGCAGCGCGGGCTCGGGAGGGGCGGCGGCTCGGGAGGACGGCGACGACGACGGGCGCGGCGACGGCGAAGCGGCGGGCGGGCGTCGGGGCAGCTGGCGGCGTCGATGTGTTCGGCGTCGTGGGGGGCAACTGGTGGCGATGAACGCAAAACTGCGGTGCTACTTATATACAAGGAGATTGGTCCCGTTGGTGGCACCAACCGACTAATCTCCTCTTTAGTCCCGGTTGGAGCCACCAACCGGACCAAATGCCTCTTTTTCGGCAGCCCAAAGGGCGGAAGCTGCGACCTTTGGTCCCGGTTGGTGGCACCAACCGGGACCAATGCCCTATTAGTCCCGGTTGGTGCCATCAACCGGGACCAAAGGCCTGTCTTGCCGCGATCGGGGCCAAAGTTTAGTCCCACCTCGCTAGTTGAGAGGGGAGCGCAGTGGTTTATAAGCCCCACCCGCCTCCCTCTTGAACTCCTCTTTGCGCAGCTTATGGGCCTACTTGCTCTTGCTTTGCGATGGGCCTTCGGGCCTTCAAGGGCCCTAATCTGGCCCATTAGGGATTCAAGTCGTATTCAGGCCGTGGGGCCCGATGGGTGGCACTTTTTTCTTGCTTTATTTATTTTATTTTGTTTCTACTCACAACAAAATACTTATTGTTGTTTTTTTATTTTGTTTTCTGCATTATTTATTTTCTTTTGTTTTTTTGCTTTAGTTTTTAATTCTTTTTGCTTCTAGTTTTAGGAAAACTATAAACTTTCTATTAGTGCCATTACTTTTCAAATTTCAAAACACTTTTTTTTGTTTTCTTTCTTGCTTTATTTATTTTATTTTGTTTCTACTTACAACAAAATACTTATTGTTGTTTTTTTGTTTTGTTTTCTGCATTATTTATTTTCTTTTGTTTTTGCTTTATTTTTTAATTCTTTTTGCTTTTAGTTTTAGGAAAATTATAAACTTTCTGTTAGTGCCATTACTTTTCAAATTTGAAAACACTTTTTTGTTTTCTTTCTTGCTATATTTATTTTATTTTGTTTCTACTTACAACAAAATACTTATTGTTGCTATTTTTAATTATTACGAGGGCGAACCATAAGACATTAAAGCATTTCAAATGAACTCTAAAAAGTTGAAAGTTGGCATGGTATCATAAATTGACCCACACATAGCATGTGCATGTATAAAACGAACAATGGTATCATACTAAATGGCCACAAAGTTGGCATGGTATCATCATAATAGTTGCGGAGAAAGTCTTCACTTTTTCTTCGCTTGTGTCATTTGCTTATTGCGCCAGAACCATGGATAATCTTCATCGTTTATCGTGGATGTCGGGTCAGCCTTGACTTTGAAGGAGGAATTTCATGAAACTTTTCATAATCTTGAGACATGTCTGTCTTGTCCTCCACTCCCACGATGTCCCTTTTCCCGAAAGAACTATGTGGCGCTTTGGCTCATCGTATGATGTATTTGCTTCCTTATCTTTTCTATTTCTCGGTCTCATGGACATGTCCTTCACATAGATAACCTGTGCCACATCATTGGCTAGGACGAGCGGTTCGTCGGTGTACCCAAGATTTTTCAGATCCACTGTTGTCATTCCGTCTCGTGGGTCTACACACTCCCCCCTCTGACAGATTGACCCATTTGCACTTAAACAAAGGGACCTTAAAATCTACTCCGTAGTCAAGTTCCCATATGTCCACTATGTAACCATAATATGTGTCCTTTCCCCTCTCAGTTGTTGCATCAAAGCGGACACCACTGTTTTGGTTGGTGCTCTTTTGATCTTCGTCAATCGTGTAAAATGTATTCCCATTTATCTCGTATCCTTTCCAAATCAATACAGTCAAAGATGGTCCCCTGGATAACAAGTACAACTCATCACAAACAGTCTTTGTCACCTCGACACGTGCTTCCAACCAACTGCTGAAAGTCTGATGTGTTCACATGTAATCCGATCGTCGCCTTTGCTCCGGGTGTTTGAAGCGCAGATCGTTCTTGTGTTCATCGACATATGGGGTCACCAAGGTAGAGTTACAGAGAACTGTGTAGTGGGCTTGAGACCAAGAATATCCGTCCTGCGTATTATTCAGTCCTTTCCAAGCATGCCTTTTCCAAATCAGTCTCCCCTCATACCGCGATTTAGGGAGACCTATCTTCTTAAGGCCAGGAATGAAGTCAACACAAAACCCGATGACATCCTCTGTTTGATGGCCCATGGAGATGCTTCCTTCGGCCTAGCGCGATTCTGGACATATTTCTTTAGGACTCCCATGAACCTCTCAAAGGGTACATATTGTGTAGAAATACGGGGCCCGTAATGACAATCTCGTCAACTAGATGAACTAGAGCGTGCGTCATGATATTGAAGAAGAATGGTGGGAACACCAGCTCAAACCGACAAGACATTGCACCACATCACTCCTTAGCCTTGGTATGATTTCTGGATCGATCACCTTCGAGATATTGCATTGAGGAATGCACATAGCTTCACAATGGCTAATCGGACGTTTTCGGTGAAGCCCCCTCAATGCAACCGAAGTAGTTGCGTCATAATCATGTGGCGATCATGAGACTTTAGGTTCAAACTTTTTCTCTGCCATATTTATTATTCCTTTTATATTCGACGAAAGCCGGTCGGGACCTTCATACTAAGCGCATTCAAAGAAGATTTCCTTCTCTTCTTTGGTAAGAGCATAGTGGCAGGACCTTCATCTTGCTTTGGAGGCATGCCGTCTTTTTCGTGCAAACGTTGCAGGTCCTCCCGTGCCTCAGCTGTATCTTTTGTCTTCCCATACACGCCCAAGAAGCCTAGCAGGTTCACGCAAAGGTTCTTCGTCACGTGCATCACGTCGATCGAAGAGAGGACCTCTAGGTCTTTCCAGTAGGGTAGGTCCCAAAATATAGATTTCTTCTTCCACATGGGTGCGTGTCCCTCAACGTCACTCGGAACAGCTAGTCCGCCGGGACCCTTTCCAAAGATTACGTGTAAATCATTGACCATAGCAAGTACGTGATCACCGGTGCGCATGGCGGGCTTCTTCCGTGATCTGCCTCGCTTTTGAAATGCTTGCCTTTCTTTCGACATTGATGGTTGGTCGGAAGAAACGATGGCCCAGTACACATTCTTCCCGCAGCTTGCCGGTATATACTATCGGTGTCAAGTAAGCGGTGCGTGCATGCGTGGTATCCCTTGTTTGTCTGTCACGAAGGTTACTTGAGAGCGGGCCAATCGTTGATGGTCACGAACAGCAACGCCTTTAGGTTAAATTCTCCTGTTTTGTGCTCATCCCACGTCGCATAATCGTTTCCATTCCACAGCTGTAAAAGTTCTTCAACTAATGGCCTTTGGTACACATCAATGTCATTGCCGGGTTGCTTAGGGCCTTGGATGAGAACGGCATCATAATGAACTTCCACTTCATGCACATCCAAGGAGGAAGGTTATACATACATAGAGTCACGGGCCAGTGCTGTGATTGCTGCTCTCCTCCCGAAAGGATTAATGCCATCCGCGCTTAAAGCAAACCATACATTCCTTGGCTCACTTGCAAACTCATCCCAAGATTTTCTCTCGATTTTTCTCCATCTGCGACCCGTCGTGGGTGCTCTCAACTTCCGTCTTTCTTACGGTCCCCATCGTGCCATCGCATCAACTTGGCATGCTCTCCGTTTACGAGCAGACGTTTCAACCGTGGTATTATAGGAGCATCTTGTTGGAAATATGCCCTAGAGGCAATAATAAAAGTATTATTATATTTCCTTGTTCATGATAATTGTCTTTTATTCATGCTATAAGCTGTATTATCCGGAAATCGTAATACGTGTGAATACATAGACCACAATATGTCCCTAGTGAGCCTCTAGTTGACTAGCTCGTTGTGATCAACAGATAGTCATGGTTTCCTAGCTATGGACATTGGATGTCGTTGATAACGGGATCACATCATTAGGAGAATGATGTGATGGACAAGACCCAATCCTAAGCATAGCACAAAGATCGTGTAGTTCGTTTGCTAGAGCTTTTCTAATGTCAAGTATCTCTTCCTTAGACCATGAGATCGTGTAACTCCCGGATACCGTAGGAGTGCTTTGGGTGTATCAAACGTCACAACGTAACTGGGTGACTATAAAGGTGCACTACAGGTATCTCCGAAAGTGTCTGTTGGGTTGACACGGATCGAGACTGGGATTTGTCACTCCGTGCAAACGGAGAGGTATCTCTGGGCCCACTCGGTAGGACATCATCATAATGTGCACAATGTGACCAAGGGGTTGATCACGGGATGATGTGTTACGGAACGAGTAAAGAGACTTGCCGGTAACGAGATTGAACAAGGTATCGGTATACCGACGATCGAATCTCGGGCAAGTACAATACCGCTAGACGAAGGGAATAGAATACGGGATCTATTGAGTCCTTGACATCGTGGTTCATCCGATGAGATCATCGTGGAACATGTGGGAGCCAACATGGGTATCCAGATCCCGCTGTTGGTTATTGACCGGAGAACGTCTCGGTCATGTCTGCATGGTTCCCGAACCCGTAGGGTCTACACACTTAAGGTTCGATGACGCTAGGGTTATAAAGGAAGTTTGTATGTGGTTACCGAATGTTGTTCGGAGTCCCGGATGAGATCCCGGACATCACGAGGAGTTCCGGAATGGTTCGGAGGTAAATATTTATATATGGGAAGTCCTGTTTTGGCCAGCGGAAAATGTTCGGGATTTTTCGGTATTGTACCGGGAAGGTTCTAGAAGGTTCCGGAGTGGGGCCCACCTGCATGGGGGGACCACATGAACGTGGGTAGTGGGGGCAAGGCCCCACACCCCTGGTCAAGGCGCACTAAGATCCCCCCTTAGAAGGAATAAGATCATATCCCAAAGGGATAAGATCAAGATCCCTAAAAAGGGGGGATAGCAATCGGTGGGGAAGGAAATGATGGGATTTCTTTCCTCCCACCTTTGCCAACGCCCCAATGGACTTGGAGGGCAAGAAACCAGCCCCTCCACCCCTATATATAGTGGGGAGGCGCATGGGAGCTACATACGAAGTTCTGGCGCAGCCCTCCCCCTCTCCCAAGTCCTCCTCCTCTCCCACGGTGCTTGGCGAAGCCCTGTAGGATTGCCACGCTCCTCCACCACCACCACGCCGTCGTGCTGCTGCTGGATGGAGTCTTCCTCAACCTCTCCCTCTCTCCTTGCTGGATCAAGGCATGGGAGACGTCACCGGGCTGTACGTGTGTTGAACGCGGAGGTGCCGTCCATTCGGCACTAGGATCTCTGGTGATTTGGATCACGGCAGTCGACTCCTTCAACCCGTTCTCTTGAACGCTTCCGCTTAGCGATCTACAAGGGTATGTAGATGCACTCTCCTTCCCTCGTTGCTGGTTTCTCCATAGATAGATCTTGGTGACACGTGGGAAAATTTTGAATTTCTCGCTCGTTCCCCAACAAATGGTATCGAGCTAGGTCTATCGCGGATTCTTTGCACGAGTAGAACACAAAGTAGTTGTGGGCGTTGATTTTGTTCAATATGCTTACCGTTACTAGTCCAATCTTGTTTCGACGGTATTGTGGGATGAAGCGGCCGGACCGACCTTACACGCATTTTTCGTGAGACAGGTTCCACCGATTGACATGCACTTGGTGCATAAGGTGGCTAGCGGGTGCCGCCTCTCCACTTTAGTCGAACGGATTCGATGAAAAGGGTCCTTATGAAGGGTAAATAGCAATTGGCATATCACGTTGTGGTTTTGCGTAGGTAAGAAACGTTCTTGCTAGAAACCCATAGCAGCCACGTAAAACATGCAAACAACAATTAGAGGACGTCTAACTTGTTTTTGCAGGGTATGCTATGTGATGTG
Organism: Aegilops speltoides; assembly: GCA_021437245.1. Classification (NCBI taxonomy): domain Eukaryota; kingdom Viridiplantae; phylum Streptophyta; class Magnoliopsida; order Poales; family Poaceae; genus Aegilops; species Aegilops speltoides. Next base: position 42,763,851 of record CM038142.1, read on the forward strand.
ATATGGCCAAGAAGAATGTGATGAATGATATGTGATGTATGAGATTGATCATGTTCTTGTAATAGGAATCACGACTTGCATCTCGATGAGTATGACAACCGGCAAGAGCCATAGGAGTTGTCTTAATTTATTATATGACCTGCATGTCATTGAACAACGCCATGTAATTACTTTACTTTATTGCTAACCGTAGCCATAGTAGTAGAAGTAATAGTTGGCGAGACAACTTCATGAAGACACGATGATGGAGATCATGATGATGGAGATCATGGTGTCATGCGGTGACGATGATGATCATGGAGCCTCAAGATGGAGATCAAAGGAGCAAAATGATATTGGCCATATCATGTCACTATTTGATTGCATGTGATGTTTATCATGTTTATGCATCTTGTTTACTTAGGACGAGGTAGTAAATAAGATGATCCTTACAAAATTTCAAGAAGTGTTCTCCCTAACGTGCACCGTTGCTACGGTTCGTCGCTTCTAAGCACCACGTGATGATCGGGTGTGATGGATTCTTACGTTCACATACAACGGGTGTAAGACAGTTTTACACAAATGAAAACACTTAGGGTTAACTTGACGAGCCTAGCATGTACGACATGGCCTCGAACACGGAGACCGAAAGGTCGAGCATGAGTCGTATGGAGGATACGATCAACATGAAGATGTTCACCGATGATGACTAGACCGTCTCACGTGATGATCGGACACGACCTAGTTGACTTGGATCATGTAATCACTTAGATGACCAGAGGGATGTCTATCTGAGTGGGAGTTCATAAGATGAACTTAATTATCCTGAACATAGTCAAAAGATCTTTGCAATTTATGTCGTATGCTCGCATTTTAGTTCCACTCTTTAGATATGTTCCTAGAGAAAATATAGTTGAAAGTTGACAGTAGCGATTATGCGGACAAGAGAAAGCTTATGTCCTTAATGCACCGCTCGAGTCTTTGAACCCCAAACGTCGTTTGTGGATGTTGCGAACATCGACATACACGTTTTGATAACTACGTGATAGTTCGCTTAAGCGGTTTAGAGATGAGGCACCAAAGACGTTTTGAACGTCATGGAACATATGAGATGTTTGAGGGCTGAAATTGAGATTTCAGGCTCGTGCCCGCCAAGAGGTATGAGACCTCCGACGATTTTCTTAGCCTACAAACTAAGGTAGAAATGCTCAATCGTTGAGCTTGTGCTCAGATTGTCTAAGTGCAACAATCACTTGAATCGAGTGGGATTTGATCTTCCAGATGAGATAGTGATGTTTCTCCAAAGTCATTGCCACCAAGCTGCTAGAGCTTCGTGATGAGCTATAACATATCAGGGATAGATATGATGATCCTTGAGGTGTTCGCGATGTTTGACACCGCGAAAGTAGAAATCAAGAAGGAGCATCAATTGTTGATGGTTCGTGAAACCACTAGTTTCAAGAAGGGCAAGGGCAAGAAGGGATACTTCATGAAACGGCAAATCAGCTGCTGCTCCAGTGAAGAAACCCAAGGTTGAACCCAAACCCGAGACTAAGTGCTTCTGTAATAAAGGGAACCACCACTGGAGCGGAATTACCCTAGATACTTGGTAGATGAGAAGGCTGGTAAGGTCGATAGAAGTATATTGGATATACATTATGTTAATGTGTACTTTACTAGTACTCCTAGTAGCACCAGGGTATTAGATACCGGTTCGGTTGCTAAGTGTTAGTAACTCAAAATAAAAGATACGGAATAAACGGAGACTAGCTAAAGGTGAGCTGGCGATATGTGTTGGAAGTGTTTCCAAGGTTGATGTGATCAAGCATCGCACACTCCCTCTACCATCGAGATTTGGTGTTTGCGTTGAGCATAGACATGATTGGATTATGTCTATCGCAATACAGTTATACATTTAAGGAGAATAATGGTTACTCTATTTATTTGAATAATACCTTCAATGGTCTTGCACCTAAAGAAATGGTTTATTGAATCTCGATCGTAGTGATACACATTTTCATGCCAAAAGATATAAGATAGTAATGATAGTACCACTTACTTGTGGCACTGCCATGTAAATCATATTGGTATAAAACGCATGAAGAAGCTCCATGTTGATGGATCTTTGGACTCACTTGTTTTTGAAAAGTTTGAGACATGCGAACCATGTCTATTGGTGTATACGCATGAAGAAACTCCATGCAGATGGATCATTTGGACTCACTTGATTTTGAATCACTTGAGATATGCAAATCATACCACATGGGAAACATGACTAAAAAGCCTCGTTTTTCAGTAAAATGGAACAAGATAGCAACTTGTTGGAAGTAACACATTTTGATGTGTGCACTCCAATGAGTCTTTGAGGCATCTGATGAATATCGTTATGTTCTTACTTCACAGATGATTCGAGTAGATGTTGAGTATATTTACTTGATGAAACACAAGTCTGAATTATTGAATGGTTCAAGTAATTTCGGAGTGAAGTTGAAGATCGTCGTGACAAGAGGATAAAATGTCTATGATATGATCATAGAGATGAGTATCTGAGTTACGAGCTTTGGCACGCAATTAAGACATTGTGGAAATTGTTTCACAATCAATACCGCCTGGAACACCACAGTTTGATGGTGTGTCCGAACATCATAGTTGCACCCTATTGGATATGGTGTGTACCATGATGTCTCTTATCGAATTACCACTATTGTTTATGGGTTAGGCATTAGAGACAACCACATTCACTTTAAATAGGGCACCACGTAATTCTGTTGAGATGACACCGTATGAACTATGGTTTAGAGAAACCTAAGATGTCATTTCTTAAAGGTTTGGGGCTGCGACGCTTATGTGAAAAAGTTTCAGGTTGATAAGCTCGAACCCAAAGCGGATAAAATGCATCTTCATAGGACACCCGAAACAGTTGGGTCTACCTCCTAATTCAGATCCGAAAGCAATAGGGATTGTTTCTTGAATCGGGTCCTTTCTCGAGGAAAAGTTTGTCTCGAAAAGTTGAGTGGGAGGATGGTGGAGACTTGATATGGTTATTGAACCGTCACTACAACTAGTGTGTAGCAGGGCATAGGAAGTTGTTCCTGTGGCACCTACACCAATTGTAGTAGAAAATTATGATAGTGATCATGAAACTTCGGATCAAGTCACTACCGTACCTCGTAGGGTGACAAGGATGCGTACTGCTTCAGAGTGGTACAATAATCTTGTCTTGAAGGTCACGTTGCTAGACAACAATGAACCTACGAGCTATGGAGAAGCAATGGTGGGCCCAAATTCCGACAAATGGTTAGAAACCATGAAATCCGAGATAGGATCCATGTATCAGAACAAAGCATGGACTTTGGTGGACTTGCCCGTTGATCGGCAAGCCATTGAGATAAATGGATCTTTAAGAAGAAGACGGACGTGGACGGTAATGTCACCGTCTATGAAGCTCGACTTGTGGCGATGAGTTTTTCACAAGTTCAAAGAGTTGACTACGATGAGATTTTCTCATCCGTAGCGATGCTTAAGTCCGTCGGAATCATGTTAGCATTAGCTGCATTTATGAAATCTGGCAGATGGATGTCAAAATGGTTTTCCTTACCGGTTTAAATAAGGAAAGGTTGTATGTGATACAATCGAGAAAAGTTTTGTCGATCCTAAGGATGCTAAAAGGTATGCTAGCTCCAATGATCCTTCTAAGGACCGGAGTAAGCATCTCGGAGTTGGAATATGTACTTTGATAAGATGATCAAAGATTTTGGGTTTATACAAATTTATGAGAAGCTTGTATTTCCAAAGAAGTGAGTGGGAGCACTATAGAATTTCTGGTGAGTATATGTTATTGACATATTGTTGATCAGAAATGATGTAGAATTTTTGGAAAGCATATAGGGTTATTTGAAAAGTGGTTTTCAATGGAAAACCTGGATTAAGCTACTTGAACATTGAGCATCAAGATCTATGAGGATAAATCAAAAACGCTTAATGGTACTTTCAAATGAGCATATACCTTAACATGATCTTGAAGGGGTTTCAAGATGGATCAGTCAAAGAAGGAGTTCCTTCCTGACATGTAAGGTATGAAGTTAAGACTTAAAGCTCGACCACGGCAGAAGAGAGAGAAAGGACGAAGGTCGTCCCCTATGCTTTATACATAGGCTCTACAGGATGCTATGTCCGTGTGTACCGCACCGAAGTGTGCCTTGCCATGAGTCAGTCAAGGGGTACAAGAATGATCCAGGAATGGATCATTGGACAACGGTCAAAATTGTCCTTGGAGTAAATAAGGACATGTTTCTCGAATGGAGGTGATAAAGAGTTCGGCGTAAAGGATTACGTCGATGCAAGCTTTAACACCTATCCGAGTGACTCTGAGTAGCAAACCGGATACGTATAGTGGAGCAACCATTTGGAATAGCTCCAAGTGGAGCGTGGAAGCAGCATTCTGAGAATGACCTAGAGATTTGCGAAGTACATACGGATCTGAATGTTGCGGACCGTTGACTAAAACCTCTCTCACAAGCAAAACATGATCAAACCCCGAACTCATTGAGTCTTAATCACATGATGATGTGAACTAGTTTAATGACACTAGTAAACTCTTTGGATGTTGGTCACATGGCGATGTGACCTGTCAATGTTAATCACATGGCGATGTGAACTAGATTATTGACTCTAGTGCAAGTGGGAGACTATTGGAAATATGCCCTAGAGGCAATAATAAAAGTATTATTATATTTCCTTGTTCATGATAATTGTCTTTTATTCATGGTATAACTGTATTATCCGGAAATCGTAATACACGTGTGAATACATAGACCACAATATGTCCCTAGTGAGCCTCTAGTTGACTAGCTCGTTGTGATCAACAGATAGTCATGGTTTCCTGGCTATGGACATTGGATGTCGTTGATAACGGGATCACATCATTAGGAGAATGATGTGATGGACAAGACCTAATCCTAAGCATAGCACAAAGATCGTGTAGTTCGTTTGCTAGAGCTTTTCTAATGTCAAGTATCTCTTCCTTAGACCATGAGATCGTGTAACTCCCGGATACCGTAGGAGTGCTTGGGTGTATCAAACGTCACAACGTGGCGGGTGACTATAAAGGTGCACTACAGGTATCTCCGAAAGTGTCTGTTGGGTTGACACGGATCGAGACTGGGATTTGTCACTCCGTGCAAACGGAAAGGTATCTCTGGGCCCACTCGGTAGGACATCATCATAATGTGCACAATGTGACCAAGGGGTTGATCACGGGATGATGTGTTACGGAACGAGTAAAGAGACTTGCCGGTAACGAGATTGAACAAGGTATCGGTATACCGACGATCGAATCTCGGGCAAGTACAATACCGCTAGACGAAGGGAATTGAATACGGGATATATTGAGTCCTTGACGTCGTGGTTCATCCGATGAGATCATCGTGGAACATGTGGGAGCCAACATGGGTATCCAGATCCCGCTGTTGGTTATTGACCGGAGAACGTCTCGGTCATTTCTGCATGGTTCCCGAACCCGTAGGGTCTACACACTTAAGGTTCGATGACGCTAGGGTTATAAAGGAAGTTTGTATGTGGTTACCGAATGTTGTTCGGAGTCCCGGATGAGATCCCGGACGTCACGAGGAGTTCCGGAATGGTTCGGAGGTAAAGATTTATATATGGGAAGTCCTGTTTTGGCCACCGGAAAATGTTCGGGATTTTTCGGTATTGTACCGGGAAGGTTCTAGAAGGTTCCGAAGTGGGGCCCACCTGCATGGGGGGACCACATGAACGTGGGTAGTGGGGGCAAGGGCCCACACCCCTGGTCAAGGCGCACCAAGATCCCCCCTTAGAAGGAATAAGATCATATCCCAAAGGGATAAGATCAAGATCCCTAAAAAGGGGGGATAGCAATCGGTGGGGAAGGAAATGATGGGATTTCTTTCCTCCCACCTTTGCCAACGCCCCAATGGACTTGGAGGGCAAGAAACCAGCCCCTCCACCCCTATATATAGTGGGGAGGCGCATGGGAGCTACATCTGAGTTCCGGCGCAGCCCTCCCCCTCTCCCAAGTCCTCCTCCTCTCCCACGGTGCTTGGCGAAGCCCTGTAGGATTGCCACGCTCCTCCACCACCACCACGCCGTCGTGCTGCTGGTGGATGGAGTCTTCCTCAACATCTCCCTCTCTCCTTGCTGGATCAAGGCATGGGAGACGCCACCGGCTGTACGTGTGTTGAACGCGGAGGTGCCGTCCATTCGCACTAGGATCTCCGGTGATTTGGATCACGACAATCGACTCCTTCAACCCCGTTCTCTTGAACGCTTCGCTTAGCGATCTACAAGGGTATGTAGATGCACTCTCCTTCCCCTCGTTGTTGGTTTCTCCATAGATAGATCTTGGTGACACGTAGGAAAATTTTGAATTTCTGCTACGTTCCCCAACACATACCACATCACCTTCGCAGGAACCCTCTTCCTGGGGGGCTCGCCGTCAACATCACCAGGGTCATCTCGTCTGATCTTATACCATAATGCACCGCATACCGGGCATGGGTTCAGATCCTTGTACGCACCGCGGTACAGGATGCAGTCATTTGGGCATGCATGTATCTTCTGCACCTCCAATCCTAGAGGGCATACGACCTTCTTTGCTGCATATGTACTGTCGGGCAATTCGTTATCCTTTGGAAGCTTCTTCTTCAATATTTTAAGTAGCTTCTCAAATCCTTTATCGAGCACAACATTCTCGCCTTCCATTGTAGCAATTCCAAGACGGTATCGAGCTTTGTGTTGCCATCTTCGCAATTGGGGTACAACCCTTTTTGTGGTCCTCTAGCATGCGATCGAACTTCAGCTTCTCCTTTTGACTTTCGCATTGCGTCCTTGCATCGACAATGACCCGGCGGAGATCATCATCATCCGCACATCGTCTGGTTCCTCTTGATCTTCAGCAGCTTCGCCCGTTGCGAAGATCATCGCACATCGTCTGGTTCCTCTTGATCTTCTCGGAGCATCACCGTATTCGGGGGCACATAGTTGTCATCGTACTCTTCTTCTTCGCCGTCTTCCATCATAACCCCTATTTCTCCGTGCCTCGTCCAAACATTATAGTGTGGCATGAAACCCTTGTAAAGCGGTGGGTGTGGAGGATTTTCCGTCGAGTAAGACTTGGTATTCCCACATATAGGGCATGGACAACACATAAAACCATTCTCGCTTGTTTGCCTCAGCCACTTCGAGAAAATTATGCACGCCTTAATGTACTCGGAGGTGTGTCTTGAACCGTACATCCATTGCGGTTCAACTGTGTGCATTATATATAATTAAGTGTGTCAAAATCATTACAGAACATCATGAATAGATAATTAATTAAGTGACCAAATTAATAGAAGTTCATCATCACATTAAAACCAAAGTACATACATAGTTCTCATCTAACAACATAAAGCTCTGCAGAGCATCTAAATTAATTAAACCATACATCTGAAACTATGTAAAACATTTCAATGCGAAACAAATGCGATCATAATCGCAACCAATGTAACAACCGATCCAACGGCATAATGATACCAAGCCTCGGTATGAATGGCATATTTTCTAATCTTTCTAATCTTCAAGCGCATTGCATCCATCTTGATCTTGTGATCATCGACGACATCCGCAACATGCAACTCCAATATCATCTTCTCCTCCTCAATTTTTCTAATTTTTCCTTTAACAAATTGTTTTCTTCTTCAACTAAATTTAACCTCTCGACATAGGGTCGGTTGGAATTTCCGGTTCAACAACCTCCTAGATGAATAAAATCTATGTCACGTTGGTCGGCATAATTGTCATAAACAATAAATGAACCAATAGTTATGAAAAGATAATATATACCACATCCGAATCATAGATGGACGAGGGCCGACGGGGGCGGATACCAAAACCATCGCACTATATAAGATGCAATAATAAAAGTAAGAAAATTATATAAGTATATATCTATCTAAACATACAAATAAGAATATTTTTCCTTTCGGAAAGAAGATAAGAACAAGAGGCTCACCACGGTGGTGCCGGCGATGAGATCGGTGCGGGTGATCGACGACGTTGAAGACGGGGACGGGGCGTGACGGACCGCTAAACCTAGACAAATATGGAGGAAAATGGAGCTTGGCAGTCGAGCTTGGAGAGGAGAAACCCTAAGTAGTGTGGCTCGGGCATTCCATCAAACACCTTGTGTGCATAGGAGGTGAGCTAGAGCACGACCAAGCCCTCTCCCCCTCGGCCAGAAAAAACAGAGCAGTGTGCTCTGCTCTTGTGTGACGGGGGTATATATAGGCACCACCATTGGTCCCGTTGGTCGTATGAACCGGACTAAAGGTTTGCCTTCGTCCTGTTCGTGCCACCAACCGGGACCAATTGTGGTGGGCCAGAGGCGGCACATTGGTCCCGGTTCGTCCCACCAACCGACCAATAGGTCGATTTAACCGGGACCAATGGCCCACGTGGCCCGGCCGGCCCCCGGGGCTCACGAACCGGGTCCGATGCCCCCATTGGTCCCGGTTCTGGATTGAACCGGGACTAATGGGCTGGACCGGCCTGGACCATTACCCCCTTTTCTACTAGTGATCTCAGATCAGCAACTTTACTTGTCTTGCTCTATATGGATATCCTCTACTGTTTCTGTAAAATAAATAACAAATTCAGTTTATTCATTATACATAAATTCTAATATAATGGGCAGCTATTTTCTGTTAGTATACTTGAAATGATATTGAGGTATGCTCCCCTGTTTTCATCCATGTACTATGTAGATGTAGACTGACATTTAAGCTTTGATAATGAATTCATAAATATGACATCAGTCCAAATATTCCAGACATAAACTATTCCCATGAGAGGATATATTTTGTGTTGGATGGATATTTCTGTATAGGAAAGATAAATTTATTCTTTATCCACCTACGGTTCGATGTATAGCAGTGGGAGTGAGCTCTTTAGTTAATGATCTTGCTTGTGTTGCTGCGGTTCAGGTTCCTTTGCTTCTGATTAGAGCTATAAAAGAGTTAATTAACATTGACAATTAAGATGCCCATTTATCATGTATGTGTATCTGTGTAGTTGTTTATGGATTTGTGTCACTAATGCTGAAATGGGCATCACATTTTTCTTCCAAGGGAACAAATTAAACCAAGCTGAGATGTGGCTGCATTTGTGATGTTTCATTATTTCTAAAGGGGTACATTTCTTTGTAGGTAACGTGCTGAGCCCTGAAGAGGATGCTAGCCAGCGCCCCACCTCTCTTGGCGTCAAGGTCACCATTGACTCGCCGTTTTTCCTTCAGAGGCATGCGACGCCGCTTTGTTGTCGCTGATGCTCATGGGGCAAAGAATGTCATTCTTATCCTATAGATTAGTAGATTATCAAAAACAAAATGCCTCTAGACTGTATTAGTATTATGTGGCTAGAGCGCAACTTTGAAAAGGCCAGCCTTGCTCTATCTAATTGTTGATTTATATATTTTCCTCTAGAAATGAAGAAGCTTATTTTATGGTTGTGAATTGAAATGACCGATGTTTCATTACTTCTTGATTATTGACCTCTTTTTACATTGGCCAGTCGTATATAAAGGTTGCACTTACATTTTTTTTATGGAAAATGTCAAAGAGTTCGCTTAAAACTGGCATGACCTACATAAGAAAGGTAAGATGGGTGCATTTGCTTTATTTTAAAAAATACACTGATCACAAATATTTACAGATTTCTTATCAGTATTTTACATAATTGTGTTCTCTAACTGATCTGGTATTTCATTTTTATCATGATACTTTGCAGATACAAATTAGTAATTATCAATTGATATTTAACATCACATTTGGTAGTGGAAGATTTAGTAAAATAAGGTGGGTGATCAGTATCTGGTGTTTTTCGACCACATTAGTTAGTAGTTTTGTTAGTTTTGGTTTATTTTTGTTCCAGTATACTTCAAGTGCTGGTATTTGCTTCTGAAAATGGCTTTGGTAACACTGAAATATATCTTTGACTTGTGACTATGTATTAATTATTTATGTGCTGTGAATTTAGTGTCAATGTGTTTTATAGTACTGCCAGGTTAGAGTTTGGTGTCAGGGTCGTTGCTGGGTGCGTGGCTACTTCTCCTTCGGATTCGGCTCTGTCTCAGGTGCTCAATGTACTACTGCAATACATGCACTGCAGTTACCAATCTTCGTTTTCTTAGTAGTATTGATGTGTTATTTACTTCGAACTGTCTTGTTGAGATTGCCTCCTCCATTTGGAGGTATCTCTTTCTTGGTTTGTTGTGGATCCATGATATTTTAGTTATTATAACTGGTTCATATAGACGGCGAACTGTAGTTGCCATTGTGGCTGGTGGGAAATTTAATAATAGCTGCATTTTAGTTCTCTATGTGCCTTGACTAAAATAGTAAGAGATGGTTCTGAACCAAAGGATCGGTTCCTCAATTCCCCAGTTCGTAAAATTGTTCAGTCAGACCACCGGTTACCTGACTAGAATGCTTCCCTCTTCACCTTTCCTACTAAAAGTCAAACAGTGGCATTATTCCTTTTTTGAGTTATATGTATGGAATCAGTGACGACCAAAGCACGCAAATTTACCGTCCTAAGTATAAGTAATGTGTCTGTTTGGGTTGTTTGCCTACATGACATGCATTCTATAAGGTGCACGTCTCTTTGGTCACTGATGTTATATATGTTTACTCAAATAATCATGAGAGTTTATGTCCGAGTAAATGTTCATAAGAGGATATAATGTGAGTATACATGTTAATATTATTATATTGTTTCATCAGATTTGTTTGCTCAAACGATCCAAGAATTGAATGAACAATTGTAATGAAGGACCCCTCTCTCCACTTTGAAAAAAATACCATTCCTATTAATTATGATATATACCTCCTTGATGTGCCTTCCTATTTTCCTAGCATGTGCGATTTAGTTCCTTAATTTTTCTGCTCTGCAATTTAACTTTGTGTGTCTGATTAAGCTTTGCAAATTGTTTTTTACTGATAAACAATAAAACCTTCCTTACACAGGTGGTTTGCTACAAGCTTTAATAATAAATTTCCTTTGGATGGTTCACATTTTAATTGAGAAACAACTGTGGTGAGACAATGTCCGCATGGAGGTGGCTGCATCGTCGACAACGGTGGAGGGCAAGTACTGAATTTATATTCTTGCACATCGAGCCACACCCTCCTGGCATGTCCCTTACTTAAAGGCATTGTTTTCATTCTTCATTTTCCATCTTGCTTTGCTCCAGGGGAAGAGATAATAGACCAACACATTTTTGTGGTGGAGCTCTAGGAACATTCTGTAAACCAAGTATTCGTTCTCGCAATTGCTACTTTAAATTCATCTGGTGCTTTGGTTTGAGCTTCTTTAGTCTCCAAATTGTATGCAAGGCAGACATGTTCCATTCACATGGTATTCAATAGATAACCTTTTGCACATTTACTAATATGACACTTCACCTGCCTACTCGCCACTAAAGCTTAAAATTTTCTCTTACATAAAGTAGTTCAGCATGAAGCAACAAAGGTGTTGTTTGCCCATGGAGCCCAATATATTTGGATTCATTTCATGGCGAGTTTACATTGATCTATTTCATTCAATATAGATAACAAACTTTGTTGTTTATATCTATTGAGACCACTGAAAAAAATAGCGCGCTATAACGCTGCTAATAGCACGCTATATCATATAGAGAATTGTGTCCCTAAATAAATCAATGTACAATGCCTCGCTAATAGCACGCTATAGCGCGCTATAGCACGCTAATAGCATATTTTCATGGGCCACGCTATTTTCTGTAGCGCGCTAATTTATTCATTGATTGAGACATGCCTTCATTTCCCTTTATAGGTATTAGTTTCTTGATTGAGTTGGTCGCAGCTGTCGTCATGTTTTTAACCCTGCTGCCCCAGTTATACTTCAGCATGTAGAGTCTTTTGTTCTTATATCTGTTTGACACATTTTTACATGCACCTAATATCGATCCGTTTGCTTCATGTTTTACGTCTTTAGGTGACATATTTGCTGACTAACCTCTTACATATAAATGACAACGCCTTCTTCATGCAGGTGACTCACCACTGATGGTCGATTGACGTCGAGACTCGAGAATCATTTGCTTCAGCCCTGATGACAGGTTATCCAGATGTCAAGATGTTTCGACGAAGTTTATATTGCTATGCCATATTAAAATAGTGCTCTTAGATTGGCTCAAACTACTACTATGGCCTGCTTGTGTTATGTCGTACTAAACCATCTCGATTCTCTTGTAGTTTCGGCTGCATTTTCTACCACACTCCCCAAACTAATTTGAAGGAAACATACATGAGTTGCTTGGTGTCAGTTTACTAATCTTGCCTTCTTGATAGTTCCTTTTTAGTCACTGTAGATATCTATTTTTGTAAAAATGTTGAAATATCTTCTCCAAGTCACTTTCAGGCCAACGTTACTCAACTTTTCTTTGAGTGACAAGGAACTTCAACCATTCTTGGCGAAGGACTACTATCTGATTGTCACTAGCCTCCTGTGTAAATGCTTCGCTTTCAATATTTTGTACTATCTCGCTGCCCTATGTGCTACTCAAGCCTGATCTATTAAACATTACTTGGTCTATTCCTTTGTGCCGAGCTTGATGTGCCTCAGTTGTATTGGAAAATTCATGAGGTTAAAGATTTGCATTGTTTTTGGTGTTGAACTGTGCATTGATTACATACTTTAGGGCATGCTTCTTAATGATTTAGCATTACCTGCTTGACAAAAGGTTGGTACCGGCACCCTCGCGCCAAGGCGCGTTGCCGATCTAGTTCTAAGTTCAGGTGATGCAAACCTCTGATCCCTTGCGCATCTTCAATTCTGTATTGATGGCCACTGCATCGGAGGAATAGGCTACAGCAGTGCAGTGTATTCAGAGCAACCATTATCTTCCTAATGTGTTTTTCTTTAGGTCTTCTGTTGGTGATGTGCTTGGTTGATGTTGTACATGGTATAGAAGATCACCGCTGAACTCTAGTAATACTGTAATGAATTGTACATATTGGCTCCTTGAATCAATTTCTCTCGAAAAACTTCTATTAGTTGGGCCGAGACTAGCTCGAGATTTTGGACCCAACGATTTACCAAGCCCAGGTTAACTTCCATGGCCTGGTTGGCAGCCTAGGTTAACCTGTATGGGATAGGCTCCTCACTCCTGACGCGCGTGATCTATTATATCTCGCTTAAACCAAGAAGGTAGCTCAACCTCGCCTACAGCAGGGTGCTACCGGCCTGTCCATTACTTTACCAGTGATTTCATTTTTCTTTTCTCTGCGTGTCTTTTTTTTGTTCGTTTTTCCACTGTTTTGGGCCTGCTTATTCTGTGAGGTTTTTTCTCTTCACTGTTTGTGTTCGGATGTTCTTGGGGTTTTCTTGTTTTCTTCAACGATTTTCTTCTATTTTCTTTTTCTTCTTTGTTATACCTTGGTTTTCCACCCCTTTTGGGGTTTTTTCTTTATATGTCATTTCTATACTTCTTTCTCGGTTTCTTCGCCTTTCTTTTTGTTTCTTTTTCTGTTATTTTTTCGGATTTTGTCTTTTTGGTTGTCTTTCTTTCTTTCTTTTTTTCTTTGTTTCTTTCTCGGTTTAAATAGTGTTCTAAATACAAAATGCACATTTTTTCTCAAATAAATGTTTTTTTACACTTTTTTGAATACATGTTCAATATTTTATAAATACATGGTGAATATTTTTAATGGGAAAATATTTTATTACACACAATGTGTATTTTTGTATACATAGAAAATACTTTTATATACATGCTGACCATATTTTAACCATAATTCCATTATTAAATACATGTTTCTTATGTCTACTTTTATTCACTGTACATTCTACATTTTTTATACATCAAGAACATTTTCTTATACATGTTTAACATCTTTAAAAATACATGATCAACCTTTGTGCATTCACATTATATATATATTTTGTATATATGAGAAACATTTTTACACAGATTTAAAAATTTTCAAATGCTTGATTAATATTTTTAAACACATGATCAACATTTTTTAACACATTATATATATATATATATATATATATATATATATATATATATATATATATATATATATATATATATATATATATATATATATATATATATATATACACACACACACACATGAGCAACATTTTTGATACAGTTTCGATATCTTTCAAATGCTTTATTAACATTTTTAATATTTTATTAGAAATCAATTTTTTATTAACATTTTCTATATATGATGAAAGTTTTTCATACACATTGTATATAGTTTCCGTATACCTGAGAAACATATTTTATATAACATTTAATAGTTTTCAAATACCTTATTAAGATTTTTCAAATGCTTTATGTAAAGTGTTTTGGTAATAATATATTAAAAATATTTGAAAATATAAAAAAACATAAAAAGAAAAAGCAGAAAGCTAAAAAAAGAGAAGATAAAAAGAGGTTGTCGCATGTGGCCTCGCACGTTGGGCCGGCCATGTTTCACGCTAAGCGAGACATTGGTGCGCCCCTCCCAACACGGCTATGTCTATCTTTATGCGAGGCAGTAGCTCGGCTTGCCTGAAGGGGAGCTGATAATGGGTAGGGCCAGCAGTCTGCTTCGGTTTGTTTGCTTCTTTTTTACATTTAAATATATTCATGAATTAACTTAAAATATAAACACACAAAAAGTAAATATTTAAAATTTGAATTACTTTATTTGAACTTTCAAAAATGTTTCAACTATTCAAAAGATGTACTTGTGATTCAAAAAGTGTTCATGACTGTTAATAATTGTTTCGCACTTCAAACAATTGTTTGACATTTTCAAATAATGTTTATATGAATATAAAAATTATCCCTTTGAAGAGACCAACGCAACAGAACAACAACCATCGCCCATGAAGAGTACTGTAGATCGGAAGGATCCAACCTGAAGACACATGAACGTAGAGGAACTACGAATAAATCCGATCAAATTACCAAGGACAGATTCGTCGCAGACACACCTTCATACGCCGTCAGGACAGGGGCTAGGGGGGAGATCATTATTTCATCTTCAGGGAGCCGTCGTCGTCCCGCCTTCCTGAGCAGGATGCAAACCTAAAAAACTATATAAAAAACATATAAAAGCGGAGCCCTCCCGTCGGCAAAGACCGGGATCCGCCACGCCTGCATGACCCTAAGGCCACCGGAGACGAGGCGAACCGAAAGTGGCGCCAACGGGAGGCAGAGAAACCCTAAGTTTTCTTTGGGATTGTCCAGGGCTTGTTTGATGGCTAATATGTGAACTAGCACGCGCCGATCTGTCTCTTTGTTTTTCTTTGCCCTGGCAACAATAGCTAGGGTCGCATGGGTTGAGTGAGGAGTGAGGCGCTACGTCTATATCTTGCTTAATGCGAGTTATACTTAGTGTTAATTTATAAACTGAATAGAACTGTGATGCTTGTCTTTCATTTCTTCAAAGTGTCGAGTACATATAGGGTCACTACAGGGAGGTTACAGTTTTGCCATCGTGCATTAATCATGCGACGTGGGCTTGCTAAATACACAGCAATCCGATCGCCCTGATCTGCTTCGCCAATGGACCGCTTGATTCCAAGATGATGGGGCGTCATTTCTGGAAAACTATGCAAAAAGATGGATACGAACCGGCGTGACTTGCCCGATCCTTCCCCCGGCCGTACGGGGATCCATAGGGTCGGGTCCACCCGTTCCCATCTGAAATTAAGCTGATGAGATTTTCACCTCCGGCCAACCAGCTAACCAGGTTGACTTTGTTAACCAGAAGTTACTCCCAAATTAAGGTGGTTAGCCGCAGTGGCGGAGCTTCTTGGAGACGAACCTGGGCTATCGCCCACCCAACGAAAATGTTAAAACTCGAATAGCATATAGTAATAGCACTGGAACGCATAACCATTTGGCCCATTTAATTAAGGGACTGGGGAGACTGACCAGCTTGCGACAGGACGTGGGGGCTAGATGGGCAATACCCTACCAACCAGAGTCTCAGGCCACCTTCCCTTTAAAAAAAAGAGTCTCAGGCCACCACAGCCCACAAATCTTGTCGCGGCCGCGCGGAGGAATCAGCTGACGCCGGCGCCGCATGTGGTTAGCCGGTGATTCTCTCACCCTCTCATGGACCGAAGCAGAGCCCAAATTTGAACATCAAATTCATGAACAAACAACGACAACAAACTCTAACAAATGAAGTACTAATCCGAAGGACTGCAGACTATTAAGACAAAGTGATTAAAAATGATTTCCAGCCAATAGCTTGATTGTAAACATATATCACGGAGAAGGCCAACTATGCATATGTTCCTATGTAATTTGGGAGAGCAAAGAAACTAAGAGCTGGCCTGTAGTGATTAACACAATAATTCATGGTTAATTAAGTAGTACTCCCTCCGTCCCAAAATTAGTACTAAGGTTGAGACACTTATTTTGAGACGGAGGAAGTATTTTGGTATTTCTCAAAAAAAAAAGTATTTTCGTATTTCTTTTTATTATGAATAGCTTCTATATGTACTTAACATAAAAAATGTATTTCATGAACTAACATGTACAAGATCACTATAATCATTCTAAGTTTCTCAATATTCTACAAAATCTAACTATATAGTCAGACGATTCGTATTCAAAGTTTTTTCTTTGGCAGCTTCGCCCCTCCTGAGATTTCGTTCGAGCTCCGCCACTGGTTAGCCGCACAAGAAACAGACAGTAAAGAAAGCTTGCGCGAGCATGGTCCTCAAACCGTCTGATTTATGGTCAGTCTCGCGTGCTAGCATTTTCCACCGGCTGTAACTCACGGTAAAATCGCTCCCGTTGTCGTGTTCATGACCGTCACGAACATCAGAAATTCAGAATTAATTTGTTTCACTCAAGTCGAAATTGCAGCTGAACTTGGTGTTGCTATCTTACAAATACAATTAGCCCTCAGAAAAATTGTCACACTTCTTTCAGAATAATTTAAAAATGTACCGTGTTAGGTCGAATTTTTTTTTGGCCCTTAGCACTGACGGATGAGGCATATTTCTTAGTTGTTCGGCTTCACAAATGACAATGCCTTTCCTTCTGTTATAAATTCTGGACTGGGTATTTTCCAAATGCATCTCCACGGCTGGTATCAGGATGAACATCGTTGCCTGTTGCATGTTGCCTGAATATTTTTACCTGACTATTTGCCTAATTTTTTTTCTGAAGTTAGCCTTTCTCTTTATACTTGAATTTGAAGCATAACATAACAGGCGATCCACGATTCCCTTCGATCGAAATGGGGGGGAGGTCAACCGCCGTCGTCTGTAGGAGGCGAAGGCGGAGCACACCGCGAAAGTCGACGAGATGCTCGCGTATATGGATGACTCGGAGGAGCCGGAGCCCTCCTATGCGCCCATCTGTCCAACGTCCGACACTAACAGCGTGGACATCTCCGACGATGAAGCGTAGTTAGGCTACTGTGATGTGCGTGGTACGCATGCATGATTTCTTTTGTATGATTTGTATGTATTTAGGGAATGAAACATGAGAAACTCGGATGCATAACAGAAAGTATGAGGCATGACAGGTCAATGCCTGCGAATGCGTCAGATCACGTTCATGAACGTTTGAGGGACCGGATTTGCCTAGTCGCATTGTAGATGCCCGAACCGAGGTGACTTGCCCGACCCTTTACATATTCCTCTCCCTCCCAGCCATACGTACGCCACAGCGGGTAAACCCGCTCCGATCCGCCGAAGATCGAAAGGGTTAACTGACGAGATTTCGACCTCTCACTACAACACGGTACAAAATTTCAGAAGGAATGACAAGCTCAAAGACATTTCGACAAGTTCAGAAGGCATTTTAGTCCAAAGCTGCATCAATCCGAGGCATTTTTCTAAAACGCCACCTCTAGGCACCAGTTAGAGGCATTTACAAAGCGCCCGTAACAAAATGCCTTCAATTAACAACCGTAGTGAAGTGTCTGACGAACCGGCTAACCCGGTTGACTTTGTCAAAGAGACCAACCCAAAAGTTACTCCAAAAATAATCTGGCTAGACGGAGTAAATAGCATAAAACTACTACTTTACAGGTTAGAGTTCCAAGAAACTACCAGTTTTAAATTTTTCTCAAATAACTACCAAGTGGTTGGTCGGCTGTTTCAAAAAACCCCAAATGCCCATTGATTAAAAATTAAACCTGTTTATGACAGGTCTGGCCCGCAACTAAACGATCCATCTATTTGACCGTTTGTTTGACCGTTAGCTGACATGTAGGGCCCTCATGTCAGTGTCTAAAAAAACAATTGGGTCCCTGGAAGTTTGTAATCAAGTCCCTAGAATACTTTAACAAAAAGCCATCAGGTCCCCAGATCCAGAGGAGTTGCACCCTCGCCATGGCAGGAGCTCGATCTCGAGCTCTACCTAGAACCGCGACGCCACCTCCTCCGGGCCGACATCGTGCGCCGCCTGCGGCCGGCGAGCCGCGCCCGCAGTGGCCGGATCCACGCCCCTCGCATGTGGCCTCCGCCAGGCCCTGCCTCGCCTGTGGCCGCCGCCATGCCCTACCTCGCCTCCGGTCTGCGAGCACCTCCCACGACCATGGGGAGGCTGGGGAAGGGAGGTAGAGTTGTCGCCCCGCGCCCGTCGAGCCTCGCCTCCGCGTCGGCCAAGCCACCACCACCTCCAGCCGGCGCGCGTAGATGTTGAGATGCTCAAATGCTCCACCCACCTTGAGCTGGCGCGAGGAGGAGGGAAGAGGGAGAAGCAGCACGGCGGGGAGCACACGCAGCTGCGGGCGCGGCTCGCCGGCCAGAGGAGGCGGCCGCCGGCACGCACGCTCCACCATGGACTGGTTGGGGCCGGACGGGAGGTCCACCCCGCGTGCATTGGACGACGGCGGGGCGACGGAAGGGAGCTTCGCGGCGACGCCACGACTGCTCCCGGCGAGATCCTCACGGTGGGGCTGCTGGCCGGCGAGCTCCGTCGTCGGGGTTGTTGGCCGGCGAGCTCGGGCTGCTAGCTGCTCGTGCCGTTCTGGAGCACGGAGAGGGGAGGGACCCGATTGCGTTTTTAAGGATCCGATCTCTTTTCTTAAATGATTATAGGGGCTCAATTGCTTGTTAAAAAAAGACACTGACATGTGGGCCTATATGCCAGTTAACAGTCAAACAAACGGTCAAACAGACGGTTCCTTTAGATGCGGGCCCGACATGTCATAAACGCGATCAATTGTTAGGCACTCAGCTATTTGTGTTTTTTGAAACAGTCAACCCCTGACTTGGTAGTTATCAGCGAAAAAATAAAATCTGGTAGTTTTTTGGAACCCTAGCCTATAAAGTAGTAGTTTTATGCTATTTACTCGGCTAGACGACTAGCTAGTAGCTACATCGTGCACGCAGCTGTATCACTGGTAGGACTAGTATAAAACTCAGCACGACGCAACTGTCAAGGGAGTAAGAAGTGTTGTTTTTGTACTCATGATGAGACAATCAAACACCTCCTTTTCCAATGCAAGTTTGCACATTCTACGTGGTCAGTCATCCAAATAGCGTCAAATTTGTATCCGCCCACAACTGTTGCCAATATTTTTGGTCATTGGCTGGACGGTATTTCAAATAGGTTCAAAACGCTAATAAGGGTGGGAGCGTATGCCTTAATTTGGTCGCTTTGGCTATGTAGAAATGATTTTATTTTTAATGGAAGAAATGCTTCTCCTCTACAGGTTATTTTCCGGTGTATGCAATTGCTATGTATGTGGTCTATGTTACAACGACCAGAGGACCAACCGCTGTTCAAGGCGGTCTGTATGCGATTGGAGTAGGTGGATATGGAGGTTTTTTCCCAACACGGGTGGCAACATAACCTTCGGATCGATCCACCACCTCCATCGACATAGGCATAGTGTCGGCCTATAGGGCTCTACTGTTGCCGATTTGTCGGTTTTTTTCATTAATTTTTGTCAGACCTTCATATTGGGCCGTGTGCATCCTAGTTATGCAGAGGCCGGGTGTTACTCATAATGCTTTGTATCTCCTTGATGCTACATTTGAGATAATAAAATCGCCCTTTATCAAAAAAATAATAAAACTCAGCATGCAGCTAGCAAAACTCGGCTTGTCCAAAAGTTGCTAACGACTAAGATGCTGTATCAATGTGTATAAAATTCACTTTGACTCACTATTTCTTCTGCTTAAAATTTGACCTTCTGTTTTTCCTGCGGCTATAACAAATGGGAGTAACATAGGTGGTAACATCACACTTATCTATGCAAAATAGATGATGTGGCATGTAATTAATGAAGAAAGAGAGGCATGTGGTAACATAGCTAGTTACTGTAACATCACACATATCAAGAAAAGATGAGTCTATAACCTAATTAATGAAGTGATGCATGAAAAAACACATATGTTACTACCCATTGTGAAGGTAGTAACATAGTGTAGTAACATATGCATGTTACTACTCTAAGTTACTCCCCATTGTGACTAGTCTAATGCAGTATTAGGTGCTAACTATGGTAATTAATGGGGTATTGAGTACAGTCGATCTCATTCTCATGATGGTCCAACCTGTTTCTGGTACTACATATACCTGGTGGTTCTGTGTTAATAGTTTAGGGCTAATTGGGTTAGGTTGTTACAGTTTTCAGAAAAATCTTGCGACGATTGCTCCTTTGTATCGCCTTGATGCGACAATTGAGTTGATAAAACTTATAGCAGACTTCACCCCGTTTGTTATTTTCTCCAAACAAACAAGTTGGACCAACTTGTCAGGACAATGCAACATGCATTTGTCGTGGGCATAGCTTATGTGTCAAATTCGTTCCGATTTAATCAAATCTATCAAATTCTACAAAATTGTGTCAATCATGACAACCAAGTGCGGCCAGTCGCACCACAATATCCGGGTTTGAGTTATCTCTTCACTTAGGTGATACATCTTCGTGGCATGTTTTTTTCCTTCGTTAATGGGAATTTTAGTTCAAAAGTTATATCGAGCCGATACAACTACCAGTGGCGGAGCTCGAACGAAATCTCAGGAGGGGCGAAGCTGCCAAAGAAAAAACTTTGAATACGAATCGTCTGACTATATAGTTAGATTTTGTAGAATATTGAGAAACTTAGAATGATTATAGTGATCTTGTACATGTTAGTTCATGAAATACATTTTTTATGTTAAGTACATATAGAAGCTATTCATAATAAAAAGAAATACGAAAATACTTTTTTTTTGGAGAAATACCAAAATACTTCCTCCGTCTCAAAATAAGTGTCTCAACCTTAGTACTAATTTTGGGACGGAGGGAGTACTACTTAATTAACCATGAATTATTGTGTTAATCACTACAGGCCAGCTCTTAGTTTCTTTGCTCTCCCAAATTACATAGGAACATATGCATAGTTGGCCTTCTCCGTGATATATGTTTACAATCAAGCTATTGGCTGGAAATCATTTTTAATCACTTTGTCTTAATAGTCTGCAGTCCTTCGGATTAGTACTTCATTTGTTAGAGTTTGTTGTCGTTGTTTGTTCATGAATTTGATGTTCAAATTTGGGCTCTGCTTCGGTCCATGAGAGGGTGAGAGAATCACCGGCTAACCACATGCGGCGCCGGCGTCAGCTGATTCCTCCGCGCGGCCG
Organism: Aegilops speltoides; assembly: GCA_021437245.1. Taxonomy (NCBI): domain Eukaryota; kingdom Viridiplantae; phylum Streptophyta; class Magnoliopsida; order Poales; family Poaceae; genus Aegilops; species Aegilops speltoides. The sequence continues at coordinate 42,785,485 of CM038142.1, forward strand.
CGACAAGATTTGTGGGCTGTGGTGGCCTGAGACTCTTTTTTTTAAAGGGAAGGTGGCCTGAGACTCTGGTTGGTAGGGTATTGCCCATCTAGCCCCCACGTCCTGTCGCAAGCTGGTCAGTCTCCCCAGTCCCTTAATTAAATGGGCCAAATGGTTATGCGTTCCAGTGCTATTACTACATGCTATTCGAGTTTTAACATTTTCGTTGGGGGGGCGATAGCCCAGGTTCGTCTCCAAGAAGCTCCGCCACTGACAACTACAATGAGCAAATACCTAACATTCGAAAAAGAAAATGCTTAATAGGCTTGTCTATATCTTCCATGCATATATCCCCTTCTTTCCATTCTCTCGCCTTCATAAGCATGGATGAGCTGAAAAACCGGCAAACAGTTAAAAATGTTTTGTGGATTTCATCAGCTAGAAAAATCCTTTGTACTCCCTCCCTAAGGTAATATAAGAGCATTTATATCACTAAAAAGCTCTTATATTTCTTTAAGGAGGGAGTACTACTTACTCCACCCGTTCTAGTATTAGTTTAACGCAACAGAGCTGAGGGGGCCGTGCCCCCCCCCCCCCCAGCCCAAATGATTTTTTCTTAGTAGGTAGTAGTAATGGTTCATCATCCACACGGACGCACAAGCCCATCACGGCATCACGCACGTTGTACACACACACACTTTAGTCTTGCGCACATCTTCTCGCCTCCATCCACGAACTAGACGCCCTGCCGCCGCACTCGGTGGATGCGGGGACGCCCAACACTGCCGACGTTGACTTGAAGCCCGTGCTGATGCGCGCGCGGTGCCGCCGAACATCCCGGTGCGAAGGAGGGAGGAACAAGGGCGCGCCTCAGCCCTCTGACCGTTGTCTTTTGTTCTTCACCACTGGCCTCGCCATCTCGCCGCTCCGGTGGTCGTCCATGTCAGTCAGCTGGCTGGCTACCGTCGTCACCGGACGCCCCTCCCCTTACGAATTTGCTAGTGCCCTTTGCGGCCGCTCCGGTGGTCGTCGATACGAATTTGCAAGTGCCTCTCACATGTCGTCACAGTGAAATCAGGGAAACAGGGGCAGCACTAAAAATTGGAATTTCTTGTTGTTTCTTGTATGAGTTTGATTCGTAATTTAGCAATGTGTTCCTCCGCACTCTGTTCTTCTGAGTGGTTGCTTCCACTCGTGTATTTTGGTGTAGTTAGTTCTCTTATGGAGTATATATTGCTAATCATTCATGTATTTTGGGACCAATATGGGTAATATAAGTACTTCCTCCGTTCCAAAATAGATGACCCAACTTTAGACTAACTTAGTATAAAGTTGGGTCATCCTATTTTGAAACGGAGGGAGTATAAGTTTGTTTGAAGGCTACAAGTTATGGTTTGTTGTGGTTAGTTAAAAAAATTCTTGGTCATTGGCTCCCCCATAGAGTCTTGTCAAGCTCCGCCACTGGTTTCACATACCAATTGCAGTGTTCGCACTTAATTGAGAGTAGAAATCAACACAGCAAAGGGTACTACAAGCATGCATGCAAATCTTAAAAATAATCACAAAGTTATCAGCAAGTCCGATATCATATGTCTGAAGTGGGCGATGCTTCGGTGCCTTAAGACACCTACCTTTGTGTCTATGACATATGGGTCCAACAGGTGGCTGGCCCACACGTCAGTGACCCAAAAGAAGGTGCCTTTAACGCACCGAAGCTGTGTCGGACTGAAGTTGATCATAAGTGGGAATTCCCCTCCCTCCTTTGGAAGAAAAAAGCGGGAAACCGCAGCAGCACAAACAAGTACAGCACGGAATTTAATTGTTTATCAGTAAAAAGTTGATGTGATGATATCATTGACCTCCGGCAGAATTGACAATCGCATGGGCGGAGCCGTCAATCTCTTCGACCCTGTTGCTTTCTGACTGGCAGTCCTATCGCCATCAATAATAATCACCTATAGGCTATAGCTAACATGCAAGCAAGTGGTTATTTTTTACTTTTATTTTTTCGCGCGGGGAGCGACTGGTTAATTAGAGCAACTCCAAGCGTCGGCCATTTCGTCCGCTGAGTATTTGTTTGTTAGGGTCGCCGCGGATAGAATAGTCGGTCCAACGCGCCGATCCAAACGAACGCGCGCCCGCTTTTAGTCCACCTGACGATTCATTCCTGGCCCAAATTTGTGTCTCAATTGCGTCGGCGCAGACATGAAGCGGACGCGTGCCTACTCCTCCCCCACAGCGAACCCTTTCCCTCCACTTTCCCAAAACTCCCCCCCCCCCGCTCGCGCTTCCCGGGCGCTCGCCACGGACGACGCGCCGACCCTCGATGCCGTCGCTGGCCTCGCTCGCCTCCCCCACCTCGTCCAGCCTCACCTCCGACGCCTCCTCCAAAGGAAAGCCCCGCGGCGCCGCACAAGAAGAAGAAGCTAATGCCCGGGGAGCGGGCCGTGCAGTCGGCCAAGAGGAAGGGCTGGAGGCACGCGCAGGACGCAATGGACAAAGCAGCGGCCGTCGCTGCCTTCTCCGCCGCCGCACAGCAGGAGGAAACCAATTCCCGAGTCGCCGCGGCAACGAGGAAGGCCCTGCTTTACCTAGGGTTAAACCCTGGCAAGCACTAGCTCATCAGTGTCGTCCTGGCCGCGGCCAGCACGGACTCGTTGGCATCTCCTCGGATGGTGATGCCAGAGTCACCGCGAGCGTATGCCACGCAACCGATCCCTGGCTTCCACGTCTATCTGCAAGCCTCCCGCTTCTCGAGGAATGCTCGCCGGAGGTGAGCGTGGTGGCATTGTCCACACCCACGCCTGCGTGCATGGCCATCGACCTCGATGCCACGTCGGTGGCCGGTGCATCATCCTCCGCAGGGGCGAGGAAACGCCCGCTGGAGATACCAGCCGACATGCTTCCCGGTGCCCGCAATTTGTTTGACAGAATGCCGGCGGCCGGTGACAAGGAAACAACCGACCGTTTCATCAACAAGAACATCGAAGGCGGTGTCGCGGCCGCTGCCTCCACGACTGCCTATGATCCCAAGGAGACCCAAAGCCAACACGGTCGAGCGCCATTGACACGGGCAACCTATGATCAAGCTGGCATGGACGACACCTTCATGCAAGACCGAGTTGGCATGGGCAACACCTTCCTGCTCGACCACGAGTTCCTGGAGGACCACTGCCTCGAGGAAGAGGATGCAATGGACATCGACGGGGAGCCTTTGTTCGAGGACGAGCTCGCCAACCAAGCCAGTGTGAAGCCGAAGCGCAAAAGCAAGCGAACGAAGGCATACATGTCGTCCGAGCACAAACTCCTTTGTGATTGTTGGAGGGAGACTCGGCAAGACCCCAAGGTCGGCGCCTAACAAAAGGCATCAACCTTTTGGCTTCGTGTTCATCGTGAGTACCATGAACACAAGAAGTTTGTGCCGTATCAAATGCAAAGCAAGCGTGGGTATGATACAACAAGAGTGCAACAACCTTTCTACCACCCTTGAGACCATCAAGGCATGCCCCGTGAGCGGCATCGGCATGAAGGATATGGTATACACGCGCCCCTCTTTGTATCCGTTTTCGTTATCCTTGCGTGTCCATTTGTATGTCCATTTGCCCATATGCTTGCATGATATTCATTTGTAAGCATTCCAAACTTTGGAGGTATTCAAGGCCCAACCTGAGGGCAAGTCCTTCAACCTCTCCCAGTGTTGGATGGTCATCAACGGGGAGAAGAAGTTCAAGGCGCAATATGCCGCCGCCAAGGCATGTGGGGGGAAGGAAGCCGTCGAGGAGTTTGGGGAGGGCGAAAAGTTGTAGGACCTTGAAGAATGTCTAGAGGGGGGGTGATTAGACTACTTGACCAATTAAAAACTTAACCTTTTCCCAATTTTAGAGTTTAGCGGATTTTAGCTATCTTAGGACAAGTCAAGCAATCATCACACAATTCAAGCAAGCATGCAAAGAGTATATAGGCAGCGAAAATTAAAGCATGCAACTTGCAAGAAAGTAAAGGGAAGGGTTTGGAGGATTCAAACGCAATTGGAGACACGGATGTTTTTGGCGTGGATCCGATAGATGGTGCTATCGTACATCCATGTTGATGGAGACTTCAACCCACGAAGGGTAACGGTTGCGCGAGTCCACGGAGGGCTCCACCCACGAAGGGTCCACGAAGAAGCAACCTTGTCTATCCCACCATGGCCGTCGCCCATGAAGGACTTGCCTCACTAGCGGTAGATCTTCACGAAGTAGGCGATCTCCTTGCCCTTACAAACTCCTTGGTTCAACTCCACAATCTTGTCGGAGGCTCCCAAGTGACACCTAGCCAATCTAGGAGACACCACTCTCCAAGAAGTAACAAATGGTGCGTTGATGATGAACTCCTTGCTCTTGTGCTTCAAATGATAGTCTCCCCAACACTCAACTCTCTCTCATAGGATTTGGATCTGGTGGAAAGAAGATTTGAGTGGAAAGCAACTTGGGGAAGGCTAGAGATCAAGATTCATATGGTAGGAATGGAATATCTTGGCCTCAACACATGAGTAGGTGGTTCTCTCTCAGAAATGGTAAGTTGGAAGTGTAGGTTTGTTCTGATGGCTCTCTCCACGAATGAAGAGGAGGTGGAGGGGTATATATAGCCTCCACACAAAATCTAACCGTTACACACAATTTACCAAACTCGGTGGGACCGATTCAACAGACTCGGTCGGACCGATTCAGCAAATCTAGTGACCGTTAGGATTTTCGGTGGGACTGACATGCAACTCGGTAGGACCGATTAGGTTAGGGTTAGGGCATAACGTAATCTCGGTAAGACCGATGACTCAAACTCGGTGAGACGGGTTTTGGTAATAAGCTTTCCAGAGAGTTGGTCAGGTAAACTCGGTGGGACCGATTTGCTCTTTTCGGTGAGACCGAAATGTTACAAAAAGGAAACAGAGAGTTTACATTGCAATCTCGGTGGGACCGATCGCTCACTTCGGTTAGTCCAAAACGTTACGAAGGGAAACAGAGAGATTACAATCCCATCTCGGTGAGACCGAGATCCCTATCGGTAAGGCCGATTTGCCTAGGGTTTGTGGCAGTGGCTATGACATTAGAACTCGGTGGCGCCGGATAGAAAGAATCGGTGTGACCAATTTTGGCTTTAGGTTTAGGTCATTTGTGGATGTGAGAAAGTAGCTGAGGGTTTTTGGAGCATATCACCAAGCACATGAAGCAAGAGGCTCATTAAGCAACACCTCATCCCTCCTTGATAGTATTGGCTTTTCCTATAGACTCAATGTGATCTTGGATCACTAAAATATAAAATGAAGAGTCTTGAGCTTTTGAGCTTGAGCCAATCCTTTGTCATTAGTATTTTGAGGGATCCACTTTCATCATCCATGCCATGCCATTCATTGAGCTTTCCTGAAATAATAGTCTTGGAATAGCATTAGCTCAATGAGCTATATGTTGTTATTAACTACCAAAACCACCTAGGGATAGTTGCACTTTCAAAAGTCATGATACGTCTCCATCGTATCTACTTTTCCAAACACTTTTGCCCTTTCTTTGGACTCTAACTTGCATGATTTGAATGGAACTAACCCGGACAGACGCTGTTTTCAGTAGAACTGCCATGGTGTTATTTTTGTGCAGAAATAAAAGTTCTCGGAATGACCTGAAACTCCACGGAAGTTATTTTTGGAATTAATAAAAATTATTGGCAAAAGAATCAAGACCAGGGGCCCACACCATGTCCACGAGGGTCGGGGGCGCGCCCCCTGCCTCGTGGGCCCCCTGGTGCTCCACCAATGTCAACTCCAACACTATATATTGACGTTCGGGGAGAAAAAAATCAGAGAAGGATTCATCGCGTTTTACGATACGGAGCCACCGCCATGCCCTAAACTCTCTCGGGAGGGCTGGTCTGGAGTCCGTTCGGGGCTCCGGAGAGGGAAATCCGTCGCTGTCGTCATCATCAACCATCCTCCATCACCAATTTCATGATGCTTGCCGCCGTGCATGAGTAATTCCATCGTAGGCTTGCTGGACGGTGATGGGTTGGATGTGATTTACCATGTAATCGAGTTAGTTTTGTTAGGGTTTGATCCCTAGTATCCACTATGTTCTGAGATTGATGTTGCTATGACTTTGCTATGCTTAATGCTTGTCACTAGGGCCCGAGTGCCATGATTTCAGATCTGAACCTATTATGTTTTCATGAATATATGTGAGTTTTAGATCCTACCTTGCAAGTCTATAGTCACCTACTATGTGTTATGATCCGGCAACCCCGAAGTGACAATAATCGGGACCACTCCCGCTGATGACCATAGTTTGAGGAGTTCATGTATTCACTATGTGCTAATGCTTTGTTCCGGTTCTCTATTAAAAGGAGGCCTTAATATCCCTTAGTTTCCGGACCCCGCTGCCACGGGAGGGTAGGACAAAAGATGTCATGCAAGTTCTTTTCCATAAGCACGTATGACTATATTCGGAATACATGCCTACATTACATTGATGAATTGGAGCTAGTTCTGTGTCACCCTATGTTATAACTGTTGCATGAGGAATCACATCCGACATAGTTATCCATCACTGATCCAATGCCTACGAGCTTTTCACGTATTGATCTTTGCTTAGTTACTTTACCGTTGCCACTGTTACAATTACTACAAAACTGCTACTGTTACTTTTGCCACTGTTACCGTTACTTCCATATTACTTTGCTACTAAATACTTTGCTGCAGATATTAAGTTATCCAGGTGTGGTTGAATTGACAACTCAACTGCTAATACTTGAGAATATTCTCTGGCTCCCCTTGTGTCGAATCAATAAATTTGGATTGAATACTCTACCCTCGAAAACTGTTGCGATCCCCTATACTTGTGGGTTACCAAGACTATTTTCTGGCGCCGTTGCCGGGGAGAATAGCTCTATTCTTTGAGTCACTTGGGACTTATATCTGCTAATCACTATGAGAAACTTGAAAGACGAAAGAACTAAGATTTTTCCGTCAACTACAAGGGGAGGTAAGGAACTGCCATCTAGCTCTGCACTTGATTCACCATCTGTTTTGAGTAAGCTTGCGACACCTAAACCTGCTTCTGCTATTAATTCTGATATGTCGCATGTTATTGATGATGCCACTTCTGCTATGCATGATACTTATGATGAAACTACTTCTATGCTTGATACTACTGTGGCATTAGGTGAATTTCTTGATGAACAACTTGTTAGGGCTAGAGAGAATGAAATTATTGAAACTGATAATATTGATGAAAGTGATGATGAAGATTCTCCCCCTAGATATGAATTGCCTGTTGTGCCCGAGGGTTATGTTATGGATGAAGAAACTGCTAGAGATTTTCTTCCTTGCAATGATAGATCTGATCTTAAGAAATTATTAGCTAAGCTTAAAGAAAAGTCTTTGAATGCTAGAATGAAATATGACCCTGCTTTTGCTACTTCACCTATCTGTGTTACTGATAAGGATTATGATTTCTCTGTCGATCCTGAGATAATTACTTTGGTTGAATCTGATCCTTTTTATGGCTATGAATCTGAAACTGTTGTGGCACATCTTACTAAGTTAAATTTTATAGCCACCCTATTCACTAATGATGAGAAAACTCGCTATTACTATATCCTTAAGTTATTTCCATTCTCATTAAAGGGTGATGCTAAAACTTGGTTTAATTCTCTTGATCCTGGTTGTGTGCGTAGTCCCCAGGATATGATTTATTACTTCTCTGCTAAATATTTCCCCGCTCATAAGAAACAAGCTGCCTTGAGGGAAATATATAATTTTGTGCAAATTGAAGAAGAGAGTCTCCCACAAGCTTGGGGGAGGCTTCTCCAACTACTTAATGCTTTGCCCGATCATCCTCTCAAGAAACATGAAATACTTGATATCTTTTATAATGGGCTAACTGATGCTTCCAGAGACCACCTGGATAGTTGTGCTGGTTGTGTTTTCATGGAAAGAACTGTTGATCAAGCTGAATTGTTATTGAATAATATGTTGACTAATGAAAACAATTGGACACTTTCTGAACCAACTCCTAAGCCAACTCCGAAGAAAAAAGGTGTTCTTTTTCTCAGTCCTGAAGATATGCAAGAGGCAAAGAAATCTATGAAATAGAAAGGTATTAAAGCTAAAGATGTTAAGAATTTACCTCCTGTTGAAGAAATGCATGGCCGTAGTTTACCACCTATTGAAGATATACATGGTCTTGATAACCCGACACAAGTAGTAGAGGTAAATTCTCTCTATAGATATGATAAAGTTGAAATCCCGTCTACTAAGTTTGCTAGCCAGTGCTTGGATGAGTTTGATGAGTTTGTGGCTAAACAAGAAAAATTTAATGCTTATGTTGGTAGACAATTGAAACGTAATACTTATATGATTGAACACTTGGGTGATTATATGTCTAGAGTTAAAGGTGAACTTAAACTCATTAGTAAACATGCTTCTATGGTTACCACTCAAGTAGAACAAGTGCTTAAAGCTCAAAATGATTTGCTCAATGAATTAAATAATAAGAAAAATGATAATGTTGTTAGAGTTATGACTAGAGGGGTTAAAATGACTCAGGAACCTTTGTATCCTGAGGGCCACCCTAAGAGAATTGAGCAAGATTCACAGAGAACTAATGTTGATGCACCTAGTCCTTCTACAAAGAAGAAAAAGAAAATGTTGAAACACAATCCTCTAGTGAACCTGTTGCAGACACACCCGAAAATGTTGACTTTGCATGCTTCTAGTGAACCTGTTGCAGACACACCCGAGAATCCCAATGATATTTATATTTCTGATGCTGAAACACAATCTGGTGATGAACATGAACCTAGTGATAATGTTAATGATGATGTTCATGTTGATGCTCAACCTAGCAATAATAATGATGTAGAGGTTGAACCTGCTGTTGATCTTGATAACCCACAATCAAAGAATCAACGTTATGATAAGAGAGACTTCGTTGCTAGGAAGCACGGTAAAGAAAGAGAAGCATGGGTTCAGGAACCCATGCCTTTTCCTCCTAAACCATCCAAGAAAAAGGATGATGAGGATTTTGAGCGCTTTGCTGAAATGATTAGACCTATCTTTTTACGTATGCGTTTGACTGATATGCTTAAAATGAATCCTTATGATAAGTACATGAAAGATATTGTTACAAATAAAAGAAAGATACCGGCAGATGAAATTTCCACCATGCTTGCTAATTATACTTTTAAGGGTGGAATACCAAAGAAACTAGGAGATCCAGGAGTACCAACTATACCATGCTCCATTAAAAGAAACTATGTTAAAACTGCTTTATGTGATCTTGGAGCCGGTGTTAGTGTTATGCCACTCTCTTTATATCGCAGAATTGAATTGAATAAGTTGACACCTACTGAAATATCTTTGCAAATGGCCGACAAATCTACCGCTATACCTGTCGGTATTTGTGAGGATGTGCATGTTGTGGTTGCAAACGTTACTATCTTAACGGACTTTGTTATTCTTGATATTCCTGAGGACGATAGTATGTCGATTATCCTTGGTAGACCCTTTTTGAATACTGCAGGGGTTGTTATTGATTGCAACAAAGGCAATGCCACTTTTCATGTTAATGGTAATGAGCATACAGTACACTTCCGAGGAAACAACCTGAAGTTCACAGTATCAATTCTATTGGAAAAATTGCATCAATTATTATTGGAGGTTTTGAATTTCCTCTTCCTACTGTCAAGAATAAATATGATATTCTTATTATTGGGGGTATACATATCCCCATTGAGGAAACCTAGTGCTATTCGAAAATTCTCCGGTTTCATGCAATTCGGAATGAGTTTGTTAACAAGACTTGATCAACCTTGTTAGTGGATTCCTTTTGATTAGCATGAGATGGATGAAGTTAGAAGGCACTACCTTCTGTACCCTTCTTTTACTTTCTGTTATTTAGATTAAATAAAGCAAAAATAGTATTTTTCTGTCTGTTCACTGAATTATCCTTGCAATAATAAAATACCCCGAAAATAAAATTTCTCCAAATGCCCTGAAAATGAAATATGATTTTTTTTTCTAGAATATTTGAGAATATTTGGCACTGAGAACACAGCAGGGGAGCCAAGACTGCCACGAGGGTCCAGTGCGCCCCTGCCTCGTCAAACCTCGGTGGCTCCCTCCACTTATTCCTGCACCCACCGCCACGCCTTGAGCTTGCGCTGGTTTTCCTCAAGAGGAGAGGGTGATGCAGACAAGTGTAGCGTAAGTATTTCCCTCAGCTTTGAGAACCAAGGTATCAATCCAAAGAGGAGGCTCCTCAAAAGTCCCACACACCTACACAAACAAACTGAGAACTCGCAACCAACGCAATAAAGGGGTTGTCAATCCCTTCACGGCCACTTGCGAAAGTGAGATCTAATAAATATAGTATGATAAGATAAATATATTTTTGGTATTTTATAATATAGATGCAAAAAGTAAAGAGGCAAATAAAAGTAGACTGAAAGCAAATATGATAAGAGATAGACCCGGGAGCCATAGGTTTCACTAGAGGCTTCTCTCAAGATAGCATAAGTATTACGGTGGGTGAACAAATTACTGTCGAGCAATTGATAGAAACGTGCATAGTTATGAGATTATCTAGGCATGATCATGTATATAGGCATCACGTCCAAAACAAGTAGACCGACTCCTGCCTGCATATACTACTATTACTCCACACATCGACCTCTATCCAGCATGCATCTAGAGTATTAAGTTCATAAGACAGAGTAATGCATTAAGCAAGATGACATGATGTAGAGGGATAAACTCATGCAATATGATATAAACCCCATCTTGTTATCCTCGATGGCAACAATACAATACGTGCCTTGCAACCCTTTACATCCTTTGGGTAAGGACACCGCAAGATTGAACCCAAAGCTAAGCACTTCTCCCATGGCAAGAAAGACCAATCTAGTAGGCCAAACCAAACTGATAATTCGAAGAGACTTGCAAAGGTAACTCAATCATACATAAAAGAATTCAGAGAAGATTCAAATATTATTCATAGATAAACTTGATCATAAACCCACAATTCATCGGATCTCGACAAACACACTGCAAAAAGAGTTTACATCAAATAGATCTCCACAAGAGAGGGGGAGAACATTGTATTGAGATCCAAAAAGAGAGAAGAAGCCATCTAGCTAATAACTATGGACCCGTAGGTCTGTGATAAACTACTCGCAACTCATCGGAGGGGCAAGGATGTTGATGTAGAAGCCCTCCATGATCGATTCCCCCTCCGGCAGAGTGCCGACAAAGGCTCCAAGATGGGATCTCGCAGATACAAAAGGTTACGGCGGTGGAAATTGTGTTTCGTGGTGCCCCTGGATGTTTTCAGGGTACGTAGTAATATAATAGCATGGAACAATAAGAAATTATATATACGTTGGAGACGTATCACCCACACACTTCTTCTTCCTCCCAAAAAAATCATCAACCATCTCAAGCACGAGTTCTAGCTCATCTTGCTGCCATTTTTGTTCTTCCTCAAAGCCTCATTCACAAAACTGCTTTGGGGGATTGTTCTTCGGTATGTGACTCCTCCAATGGTCCAATTAGTTTTTGTTCTAGTGCTTTATTCATTGCAAATTTTTGCTGCCTAGGTGACCCTGTTCTTGAGCTTGCATGTCAAATTTATTTGGTCCCAAGTAGTTCTAGTCCATGATATAGTCTCTAGGCACTTGTGAGAGTAGTTACTATCAATTTTGTTGAGTTTGGTTCACTTTTATTTTGAGTTACTAAAATTTTCAGAAATTTTTCAGAGGAAGAAATATGTCTAGGAAAATGTACCAAGGCAGTTCTTCAAGGAAGCAAGGACCCAGGCTTGCAATACGTGAGCCGGATGATGAACCACCGAGGGAAGCTCAAGTACGGCCTTGTGAATGGCCGTCAGAGGAGTTTATGGTCCAGGCAGGCATTAAGGATGAATTTGACGCATATGTGCACAATGCTGAACTCGAGGGCTTCATGCTAGATAAGTGCCCTCAATATTACCACTTAACTGATTCCTTTGTGAGAAGGTTCAAATTTACATCCTCACGCAATTCTCACAATGTCCTATTTGATCTTTATGATAAATCTTATACCATGGACTTAGAAGATTTTAATACTGCTTGTAAACTCCCGCAATGGGGTAGTGTTAGTGAACCTCGCAAATCTGAATTTAAAGATTTTCTTGCTAGTATCACTGTGGGGGGAATCTAGAGAAATAGCACAAGCTATCATAGGAAGCATTCATTTTCCTGCTATATATTATTTTTCTCTCTTCATAGGTAGATGCATAAATGGCAAGGACGAGGCATGCCACATGTGTGTTCCAGATCTTATTGTTCTCAAGAGTGATGTGCTAGGACATAAACAATATAACTTGGGGGCCACTGTGGCACGTAGGTTGCATAATAATAGTTTAAATGGAGACTTGTTTGGTGTGATTTATGCAACCCGTGTAGCTAATTTTCTTGAGATACCCATACATGAAAGTGATATGGAGTTGCCTCCCACTTATCTAGATTATGATGCTATGGTTCGTCATCAGTTACTTGATAGGAATGAATAGTTCCTCCAATACCGACTAATCTTTGACAGACGTCGCACTGTCCATATTGCTCTCCCTGCTCCCACTTTCTTTGACTTTCAGGCAAAAAGGAGATACTTTATAACCAGGGAGGAGGCTAACGAGTATGAGAGGAGGACGGAGGCAGCTCGTTCCAGGCTGCAGCTCATGAGGCAATGGCTGCTGCATCTCAGTACGACCCCAGCTACAACTTCGATCCATGGGCATAGACCAACTTAGGCCAAAAGCCTAAGCTTGGGGGAGTACATATTTCTCACCGACATTACATTCATGTTCACACACTCATGCTAGTTGTCGGTGCTCATACTTTTTCATTGTACTATTCATGCTAGTTTATTTTCCTTTTCTTGCTTTCTTCTTGTGTGATTGAATAGCCTGAAGAAGAACCAAAAAAATTAGTTATAGCTTTAAATTTGTTTACTTTCCATGCTTGTATTAGTAATATTAAAAGAAAATCCAAAAAGATTTCTTGTTCTTCTTTTGCTTGTTGGGAGCTTTCCTGTGTAAATAGTTTTATTTCTTTTCTTTTCTTTGGGAGTTGAGAGGAGAAGACCACGATGAAAATGTTGAGTGGCTCTCATATGCATTATTGTTGATTTAACCAAGAGCCCATATTACCTTGTATTCTGCCTTGAATTGAATGCATGCAGATTCCAGCTTAGTCCAATGCACGTGCACTATTATTATTATCCACGCCGTTCGGTCGTGCAAGTGAAAGGCAATAATGACGATATATGATGAAATGATTGAGATGAGAGAAGCTGGTATGAACTTGACCTATCTTGTTTTTGTAAATATGATTAGTTCATCGTTCCTGATTCAGCCTATTATGAAAAAACATGTTTGCAATGACAATTAGAGATTATAGTTGCTTATGTCATGCTTAATTTGCTAGGAGTTTATAATGGTTTTGAAAGTGCGTTATATCGACTAGAGGGGGGTGAATAGGCAATTTTTATGAATTCTTCACTGAGGAATTTGCCGGTGAGGAAATTCCTAAATGAAGAACTACTAGCAGCGGAATAAGTACTCGGAAGTAAACATAACAGAACACAAGCATAGTCATCATGATGAAATGAAGACAAGCACAGAGTACAGAAAGCGTAAACATAGGATAACACAAGAAACAAGACGGACAGACTGAAGAAATTGATCTGAGGAAATTGAGAAAGTCTTCAGTCAAAGTCTTCAAACAGATATGAACAGGCACACAACAACAGTCATGAGGAAATGAAAGAGTTGAGGAAATAGAACCAGTAAGCTCGGCGAAGACAATGATTTTTTAGACTAGTTCCAACTGCTGTAACATCCCAATTTTCCTAAATTAGGATGTTATTAGATCATACATATGCATATCATATTTTCCATGCATTATTTGCTCTTCTGCAGTATTCTTTTCATTATGCAACTAAAGGCAATTTATTGGAGTGGAGATAACATGACTTCTCCCATGTTTAAAAATGTTCATAATGTCAAGAATATTATTTCCAGTTCATTTGTTATGTTCTGGTATTTTTATTAGTCTCCAAAGTATTTTATTTGACTGTTTTATTGCTGTTTTGTGTGAACTATTGCATAAAAAGAATTTCAAAAATTGTATTAGGTGAGGAACTAGTGTTCCTGTAGTTTATATTAGTGGTGTATATTTTACTGTGTGTATATGTATTTTTGTTTAGTTTTTATTGTGGTTATTTTATTTTAGTTATTTGTGTTTCTGTAGTTGTGTGTAAAAAAAAGAGAAACACCAGCCAGCCAGCCGGCCCAGCAGCGGCCCACCTTCCTCGCGAAGCGGTACGTGCAGCCGTACCCGACCCGCACCCGCAGCCCGCACCCGCCTTCAGCCGCTGATAGCGGGCCCCGCCCCGCACCTATATCCTTCCTCCGGTCGGACGCACGCACAGCGCGCGCATAGGCCGAGCCGAGCCCGGATCGATCTGCGCCCCTGTTCGATCCTATGCTCCTCAGGGACACGGTACGCGGGCAAGACTCCGCGAGGAATGCCGCACCCTTTCTCCCGATTCTTCCGCTCGCCGCACGCCTCGGTTAGGGCAAAACTGATCTCGCGGGGAAGCGCCGCAGACTGTTGTCGTCGCCGGACGTTATCGCCGCCGTAAGGGCATCTCCAGCCGCACCGCTTGCTCTCTTTGTTTCCCCTCTCCACAGTGTGTTAAGGCCCCGCTATCACTTCACTCGAATACACCACAGGATACAGGATTTAGGTAGCAGAATTTAGGGTTCTAGAGGAAGAAAATGGGGATAAGAGGAGGAGCCGCCGCCGTCCAGAGTCTAGTTTATCCACACCCTGCACCCAGCGAGGGGATGCCCTACTTAACCCTACTTGTCGGTGCTCCATTCTGGGCCTCCGTAGCGCTTGCTGGGCTGGGCCTGGCGACGCGGTCGTTCCAGCCCAGTAGCCGTGGTCTTGGCGCTGTCGCCCGGGTCTTCTGCCGTTGGGGCCTGAGGGCCATGGGCCGTAACATCCCTCCCTCCTTCAGACGTAGCTTGTCCCCAAGCTGGAGCATTTGGGAAGTGTTGCTGCAGCTCGATGCGGTCTTCCCAGGTGGCAAACTCCGCTGGTTGGTCCGTCCAGCGAACAAGGACCTATGGAACTCCGGAGTTGCCGCGCTGCACCATTCGACTGTCCAGAACCTCCTCAGGAACGGGGCTTGTCGCTGCTGCTGCTGGAAGTTGCTGGTGGACTTGCTCCATGGGCGGAAGGGCTTGACGCAGCTGCGAGACATGGAAGACTGGGTGCACGGTGCTGGTCGGTAGAAGCTGAAGCTTGTAGGCCACTGCACCAATGCGCTGCAACACCTTGTACGGCCCGAAGTACCAGAAAGAGAACTTCTGGTTGCTCCTTGTCGCCACCGACCGTTGGACATATGGTTGGAGCTTGAGGAAGACCCAATCATCCACCGCAAATGTGCGATCTGAGCGACGTTTGTCCGTCGAGTCCTTCATGTGCTGGCGCGCGCGCAACAGGTGCTGCCAAATGAGCGCCACCATTTGCGCCCTATCTTGGAGCCAATCCGCCAGGTCCGGTGACGCGCACGCCCCGGGGTCGATGATGCCGAAGTGTCTTGGCACATGTCCGTAGAGTACCTCGAAGGGAGTGGTGCCCAGCGCAGAGTGCGGGGAGGTATTGTACCAGAATTCTGCGAGAGGCAGCCAGGCGTACCACTTGGTTGGTGTAGCATTGACGAAACAACGCAGGAAAGTCTCCATGCATTGATTCACGTGCTCTGTCTGCCCGTCTGTCTGCGAGTGCCGAGCGGTACTCATGCGCAACTTGGTATGAGTCAGCCTGAACAGCTCCTTCCACAAGACGCTAGTGAAGATCGGGTCGCAATCCGATACGATCGACTCCGGCAGCCCATGCAATTTGTAAATGTTAGCCACGAAAGCTTGAGCCACTTGGAAGGCTGTGAAAGGGTGGGACATGGCGACGAAGTGGGCGTACCATGAAAAATTGTCGACGACCACCAGGATGGAGTTGTAACCAGCCGAGCGAGGCAACCCATCGACAAAGTCCAACGACACCATCTGCCAAGCTTGAGTGGGAACCGGCAGTGGCTCAAGAAGACCTGGATACCGAACTCGTTCAGGCTTCGCTTGTTTGCAGGTCTGGCATGAGTCCACGAAGAGCTTGATGTGGTGCTTGAGTCCTGGCAATGTAAACAGTCGCCACACTCGGCGGTGGGTAGCGTTGAACCCCGAGTGACCACCGATTGCTCCGGTGTGGAGAGCCTCGAGAATCTGTTTTTGCAATGCTACGTTGAAAGCACATTTGCTCCCTAGGTGGTTTTGGTAATTAATGACAACATACTTTGTGGTTGGACTAATGCTTTTATCAAGTATGTTTCAGGAAAGTCAACCATTCTGGCATGGCAAAAGGACTGGTGAGGTGAACCCCTAGGATGCTAAGGAAAGGATTGGCAAAAGCTCAAGACTCCATTTTTGGGTTTAGTGATCCAAGATCACATTGAGTCCATAGGAAAGCCAATACTATTAAAAGGGGGTGAGGTTATGATGATGATCTGGTTGCTCTAAAGTGCTTAGTGATTTATCTCTCAAACAATCAGCAATCTTTCATTCCAACATAAACTCATAAGTAATCTCGGTCCCACCGATTCCAAACTCACCACACCGAGATGAACCACCTCACCATATAGCCAAAACCCTAGAATCTCGGATTTTCCGATTCCAAACTCGGTCATTCGAAATTGGTGTTGCCAAGCTTCAGAACCTTCAGACTCAAATCGGTGTCACCGAGATGAGAAAGTCGGTCCCACCGAGATTGGCAAACCCTAGACTTTGGAAGAATCGGTCTAACCGAGATTGTATTTTCGGTCCCACTGAAAATCCCAACGCTCACAAGATTTGAACTTTCGGTCCGACCGAGTTGTCAACTTCGGTCCGACCGAGATTGGTCAAATGTGTGTAACGGTTGGATTTTGTGTGGAGGCTATAAATACCCTCCACCTCCTCTTCATTCGTGGAGAGAGCCATCGAAAGAACTACCACTCCTACCTTACATTTCGAGAAGAAAACTACCTACCCTTGTGTTGAGATCAAGTTGCTCCACTCCCACCATATGAAACTTGATTTCTAGTCTTTCCAAGTTGCTTTCCACTCAATCCTTCCTCCACCACAGCCAAATCAGTGAGGAGAGTTGAGTGTTGGGGAGATTATCATTTGAAGCACAAGAGCAAGGAGTTCATCATCACCAACCCCATCTATTACCTTTTGGAGGGTGGTGCCTCCTAGATTGGTTAGGTGTCACTTGGGAGCCTCCGTCATGATGTGGAGTTGAACCAAGGAGTTTGTAAGGGCAAGGAGATCGCCTACTTCGTGAAGATCTACCCCGAGTAAGGCTAGTCCTCCGTGGGCGTAAGCCATGATGGAATAGACAAGGTTGCTTCTTCGTGGACCCTTCGTGGGTGGAGCCCTCCGTGGACTCGCGCAGCCGTTACCCTCCGTGGGTTGAAGTCTCCATCAACGTGGATTGACGATAGCACCACCTATCGGAACCACGAGAAAAATCTCCGTGTCTCCATTGCGTTTGCTCTTCACAATCTCACCCTTACTATTCACGCAATTTACTTTCCGCTGCCCTATACTCTTGAATTGCATGCTTAGTATGTTGCTCGACTTGTATACATCATGCTTGACTTGTTCTTCCTTGTGAACTTGCTATGAACTTATGTTAATCAAAAGGGATAAACTTTTATCTTGTCGAGTTGTCTAATCACCCCCCCTCTAGACACTCTTGCCTTCAACGATCCTACAATTGGTATCAGAGCGTTGGTCTCCATTGCTTTGGTTTGCACACCATTGGAGGAAGATGGACGTGTCTACGTTTGGGAGTGTTAGTCATAGAGTGCCTATTCTTGATGGAGTGTCCTATAACTCGTGGAGGATTGAAATGCTTGCTATCTTTAAGATATACAACTTGCGCAAATATGTAGAAACGCCATATGTACCACCATTTGACCCCTTGCACCCTACTGTAGATGAAGAGCTTGATTTGTTTCGTAACCTTAGAACTGTCAATCTTATCATTAGAGGTTTGCCCGATAACTTGCTTGAGCTTGTCACGAACTTTGAGTGCGCCCATGCCATGTGGAAGTTCTTGGAAGAACTTTATCCGGACTACTCGTTGAGAGGTCTTGATGAAATTCTATACAAGACTGTTGAATTTGATATGTTGCGCCCCAAAGATCCTAACTTTGATAAATGCTTCTTTGAGCTTCGTGATCTTATGAAAAAGAAGGGTGATCCCGGTCTTATCAATGTTCTAGTTAGAAATGCACTTGTTTTGCATTCGGATGACTATTATCACGTTGATAAAACTGATGCAAGTCATTGTCAAATTGACCTAGGTATTGATGATGAATTATCTATGGGTCAATATGATGATGAGCATGAGCATGATGATGATTCGGACACCGAGCTAGACAAGATCATGAAGAGTCTCAATCTAATGGCAAATATGAGAGACTACATATCCGGTGGCAAAGAATGGATTCTCGATAGTGGATGCACCGATCACATGACCGGAGATGAAGACATGTTTCGAGAGCTTGCAAAGAACGATGGTCCACGCAAGTATGTGACTTTTGGAGACAACTCCAAGGGTAAGGTACTTGGCCTTGGTAAGGTGGCCATATCTCATGATAGCTCCATTAAAAATGTCATGCTTGTTGAATCACTTGGATACAATCTACTTTCCGTGTCTAGATTAGCTGACTTTGGATACAATGTGCTATTCACCAAAGTAGATTGCCGTGTTTTTCAGAGTGACAATCATAATATGGTATTTACTGGCATTCGTAGAGGTGACTTATACATTGTCGATTTCACTAAGAAAGCTCAACCTAGAACTTGCTTTATTGCTAAATCTGCTAAAGGTTGGCTTTGGCATAGAAGGCTTGGACATGTTGGTATGCGAAATTTAGATAAGCTAATCAAAGGTGATCACATTCTTGGTGTAAAAGATGTTTTCTTTGACAAAGATAGACTCTGCAGTGCATGTCAAGCAGGAAAACAGGTTGGAGGAAGTCATCCCGTTAAGAATATCATGACCACAAGGAGACCGCTTGAGCTTCTTCATATGGATCTCTTCGGTCCCAATGCTTACAAAAGCCTTGGTGGTAACTCCTTTGGTCTAGTTATTGTTGATGACTTTTCCAGATTTACGTGGGTATTTCTACTTGATGACAAATCGCAGGTTCGTAAAATCTTCAAAACCTTTGCTAGAAAGGCTCGTAATCAATTTGAGGTGAAGATCAAGAAGGTTCGGAGGACAACGAACGGAGTTCAAGAACGCCCATGTGGACTCTTTTCTCGATGAGGAAGGGATTCTACATGAGTTCTCAGCTACGTACACACCTCAACAAAACGGGGTTGTTGAGAGGAAGAACCGAACGCTCATTGAGATGGCGAGGACAATGCTTGATGAATACAAGACACCAAAACACTTTTGGGGTGAAGCCGTTGAGACAGCTTGTCATGCTATCAACAGATTGTATCTTCACAAGCTTCTCGGCAAGACTTCATACGAGCTCCTTACGGGTAACAAACCCCAAGTGGGATATTTTCGTGTCTTTGGTTCAAAATGCTATATTCTTGATAAGCATCGTCGGTCTAAATTTGCTCCTAAAACTCATGAAGGCTTTTTCCTCGGTTATGGATCAAACTCTCACACCTACCGTGTCTACAATAATTTCACCCGAAAGGTTGAAGAGACGGTAGATGTGAAGTTTGATGAATCTAATGGCTCGCAAGTAGAGCAAATGCCTATTGATGTAGGAGATAAGGACCCATCGGAAGCCATTCAAGATTTATCCATTGGAAAGATTCGTCCCATGGAAGTGAAGGAGAGTACCTCATCTACATACGTGGAGCCTCCTACCTCACGGCAAGGTGAACCTCAAGGCAACATGGAGGCCTCCACAAGTGGAACTCACCAAGATGAGGAAGTGCGACAAGAAGATCCACCACAACCTCCTTCTCCACCACCTCAAGACAACACCAACAACACAGATGAAGAAGAAGATGAGGATGATGAGGAAGCTCAGCCACGACCACGACAAAAGCTATCCCGAGTTCGAGAAAGAGTCAAGAAAGACCATCCCGTGGAACAAATGATGAACGACATCAACTCCGGGAGAATCACTCGCTCTAAAACTCGTTTAGCTAACTTTTGTGAGCATTACTCATTCATTTCAAGTCTTGAACCTATGAAGGTAGAAGAAGCGCTTGAAGACCCGGATTGGGTGAACGCTATGCATGAAGAGCTGCACAACTTCGAGAGGAACAACGTTTGGTCTTTGGTAGAGAAGCCCAATGATGACCAAAACGTCATTGGAACCAAATGGGTGTTTCGGAACAAGCAAGATGAAGATGGACAAGTCATCCGCAACAAGGCTCGCCTCAGTAGCACAAGGTTACACACAAGTCGAAGGTATGGACTATGGTGAGACCTATGCCCCCGTTGCTAGACTTGAGTCCATTCGCATTCTTCTTGCTTATGCCAACCACCATAACATTACTCTCTATCAAATGGACATTAAAAGTGCTTTTCTGAATGGTGAAATTGAGGAGGAAGTTTTTGTGAAACAACCTCCCGGATTTGTGAATCCTAAAAAGCCTAATCATGTTTACAAATTGCACAAAGCTCTTTATGGTCTTAAACAAGCCCCTAGAGCTTGGTACAAATGCTTGACTAGCTTTCTTCTTGAAAAAGGATTTGAAATCGGTAAAATTGACTCAACGCTATTCACAAAAAGGGTTGACGGAGAACTATTTGTGTGTCAAATATATGTCGATGATATTATCTTTGGTTCAACTAACCCTGATTTTAGTGAGAAGTTTGGGAAGCTTATGTCAGAGAAGTATGAGATGTCCATGATGAGTGAACTCAAGTTCTTCCTTGGGTTGCAAATCAAGCAATCTAAGGAGGGTACTTTTGTCTCACAAACCAAGTACACTAAAGATCTCTTCAAGAAGTTCAACATGCAGGAGAGCAAAGGTATGAGAACCCCCATGCCTACTAATGGACATAATGATTTGACTAAAGATGGAGAACCTGTTGATCAAAAGGTTTATCGATCCATGATTGGTTCTCTACTATATCTCTGTGCTTCTCGTCCTGATATTATGCTGAGTGTATGCATGTGTGCTCGATATCAAGCTGCTCCTAAAGAATGTCATCTTAAAGCTGTTAAAAGAATTGTGAGATATTTGATACACACACCTAACTTTGGCATTTGGTATCCTAAGAGAGCTTCTTTCGATCTTGTTGGCTATTCCGACTCGGACTATGCCGGAGACAAGATAGATAGAAAGTCAACTTCGGGTACATGTCAATTTCTTGGTCGATCCCTTGTGTCTTGGTCATCCAAGAAACAAAACTCGATATCATTATCTACTGCAGAAGCAGAATATATTGCTGCTGGTTCGTGTTGTGCTCAGTTGCTATGGATGAAGCAAATGCTTAAGGACTATGGGATACATGCAAGACATGTTCCTTTGCTTTGTGACAACGAGAGTGCAATTAAGATTGGACACAATCCCGTGCAACACTCTCGCACGAAACACATTGAAGTCCGTCACCATTTTATTCGTGATCATATTGCTAAGGGTGACATTGATCTTAAGCATGTTCGTACTGACAAACAGCTTGCAGATATCTTCACAAAACCACTTGATGAGAAAGTGTTTTGTCGCTTGAGGAGTGAGTTGAACATCATTGATGCTTCAAACTTGGAGTGAAAACTCCATTGATGCATGCAGGGCGTGAGCCAAATTGACTAATCCTTGATATTTCTCTTATGATGATGATCACATGTCTTGGACACATTTGCCCCCTTGTATTGCATCTAACTCCTTGCAGGTACTTGGATGGACTACATTCTACAAGATTATCACACTCACTCAAATCATGAGTAATCTTGTCATTGACCAAGTATCTAGCCCCTTGGGATGTTGAGTTCAAGGAACAAAACTCCACATATCCTTTTGACACCATATACTTCTAGTACTTCACTCATGTCATATTGGATATTCTTGAGTATTTCCTTGCTTGCCTAACCCATGTAGGAAGATGAACTACACACTTGAAAATGGTGCTCCAACTTCACATCCTATGAGCATCAATAACAAGTTCACCTACATGAGAACAAGCAACAACAAGCCCAAGGTATGTCTTTCACATCTTGAAAAAGCTTTGCTCAAAGATATGAGTACAAGCAGTTTCAAAAGATGTGATCACATCAAATGCTTAATCGAAAAATGGTAACCCCATTTTGAGCTTAAACGATGAGTATGACCTATGATCAAATGTTCTCATTTGACTCCTAAGTCAATATACTCAAACATAGGTGACTTTGTCGCCGACCCCTATCTAGATGAAGTACGTATGTTTTGGAGTTTTCGGTTTTTCTCTTATGTTCTCTCATTGAGTTTCCTTGCTTAAAAAAAAAAAAAAAAAACTTCATCTAGCAACCTTTTTCATCTCTGTTTCTTCTGTTCTTGTGTATATCCTTTAGCTCTGATAAATTCCCTGAAAATCATTTACAAATTTATTGCAAATCTTCAAACATTTCTTGCAATGTGAGCTGACTTATCTCAGATTTCCTGAATTAAACTCAAGGCCACCGATTCAATCATTTCGATTCGACCGAAAAGGATCTGCCCTAAGTCTCGACTTTCGGACTCACCGATCCATATCATTTCGGTGTCACCGATTTACATTCTTCAGGATATCATCATCTACAGCTCATCTGAATGATTTACATGTTACATATTAAATTTGCTCAGCTGTGATTCTTAATGAACCCACTTCTTTCCTTCCACCTTTCTTGTCCTTCCTGGTCTACTGTCCTTTTCGGCACTTGATGTCAAAGGGGGAGAAGATTTAGGGGGAGCTAAGGGAAGATTGGAGGATAAGGGGAGAACATATTTTAAAGGAAGAATAATCTTACCTTAAGGGGGAGAGGATCACATCAAAGCTTTGCCATATATTTCACTGTGATAACACCGTTGGCATTATTTCTCTTGATTTTGTTTTTCTTGCTCACATCATTGGTACTTTCTGAAAAGTACAATTGGTATTTCATACATTTGATATACTCTACTTCATACAATTGGTATCCTCTGAAGATCACAATTGGTACTTTATGGAAAGCAAAATCTCTCAGAGCTCATTGAAAATCTTCTAGTCTTGGGAGACATGTTGGCTGATTCAAGCTAGTACTCAACATGAGACACTCTTTATACATGTCATCCCTGGCTTGGTATTCTTGATGTTCTTGCTGATTGGTTGAAGAACTACTCTTGTGTTATCTAACCGTGTTTTCCCAAGTTTATTTCTTCAGGTACATCACCAAGGAACTTCAAGGTAAGTATATGCATCTTGCAGGATGTGCATGATGGTGACTTGCTTGTGAATACTTGTTTGCAAGAAATCACCATGCACATATGCATCATCTTTCATTTACCCTCATCTGCTCTGATGCATATAGCCAAGCTGCATGCAGCACACCTTGCTTTTCTCTCATGTGTGCTTGTGGTAGTCCAAAACCAAAATCTAAAATCTTGCACACTTGTAGGGGGAGCTTGTGTACTACATGTCTGTCAAAGCTTTAATGTTAACCATGTCCTTCTTTTAGTAAGCTTTGATATCCTTTTCTGTGTGTTGCCATCAATTACCAAAAAGGGGGAGATTGAAAGCACATTTGCTCCCTAGGTGGTTTTGGTAATTAATGACAACATACTTTGTGGTTGGACTAATGCTTTTATCAAGTATGTTTCAGGAAAGTCAACCATTCTGGCATGGCAAAAGGACTGGTGAGGTGAACCCCTAGGATGCTAAGGAAAGGATTGGCAAAAGCTCAAGACTCCATTTTTGGGTTTAGTGATCCAAGATCACATTGAGTCCATAGGAAAGCCAATACTATTAAAAGGGGGTGAGGTTATGATGATGATCTGGTTGCTCTAAAGTGCTTAGTGATTTATCTCTCAAACAATCAGCAATCTTTCATTCCAACATAAACTCATAAGTAATCTCGGTCCCACCGATTCCAAACTCACTCACACCGAGATGAACCACCTCACCATATAGCCAAAACCCTAGAATCTCGGATTTTCCGATTCCAAACTCGGTCATTCGAAATTGGTGTTGCCAAGCTTCAGAACCTTCAGACTCAAATCGGTGTCACCGAGATGAGAAAGTCGGTCCCACCGAGATTGGCAAACCCTAGACTTTGGAAGAATCGGTCTAACCGAGATTGTATTTTCGGTCCCACTGAAAATCCCAACGCTCACAAGATTTGAACTTTCGGTCGACCGAGTTGTCAACTTCGGTCGACCGAGATTGGTCAAATGTGTGTAACAGTTGGATTTTGTGTGGAGGCTATAAATACCCTCCACCTCCTCTTCATTCGTGGAGAGAGCCATCGAAAAGAACTACCACTCCTACCTTACATTTCGAGAAGAAAACTACCTACCCTTGTGTTGAGATCAAGTTGCTCCACTCCCACCATATGAAACTTGATTTCTAGTCTTTCCAAGTTGCTTTCCACTCAATCCCTTCCTCCACCACAGCCAAATCAGTGAGGAGAGTTGAGTGTTGGGGAGATTATCATTTGAAGCACAAGAGCAAGGAGTTCATCATCACCAACCCCATCTATTACCTTTTGGAGGGTGGTGCCTCCTAGATTGGTTAGGTGTCACTTGGGAGCCTCCGTCATGATGTGGAGTTGAACCAAGGAGTTTGTAAGGGCAAGGAGATCGCCTACTTCGTGAAGATCTACCCCAGTAAGGCTAGTCCTCCGTGGGCGTAAGCCATGATGGAATAGACAAGGTTGCTTCTTCGTGGACCCTTCGTGGGTGGAGCCCTCCGTGGACTCGCGCAGCCGTTACCCTCCGTGGGTTGAAGTCTCCATCAACGTGGATTGACGATAGCACCACCTATCGGAACCACGAGAAAAATCTCCGTGTCTCCATTGCGTTTGCTCTTCACAATCTCACCCTTACTATTCACGCAATTTACTTTCCGCTGCCCTATACTCTTGAATTGCATGCTTAGTATGTTGCTCGACTTGTATACATCATGCTTGACTTGTTCTTCCTTGTGAACTTGCTATGAACTTATGTTAATCAAAAGGGATAAACTTTTATCTTGTCGAGTTGTCTAATCACCCCCCCTCTAGACACTCTTGCCTTCAACGATCCTACATACGTTGTCACCCAACCATACCCGGCCATGCTGCTTGATCACCCCCTGGCTGAGTTGAAAGCCATCCTGCGCTTCCGGTGCTGCTGCCAGCCGTGCGAGTAACCGTTGCGCTGCTGGGTCCTCAGCGTAGCCTTTCTGCACTTCCTCCAGCCAGGCCGGTACTGCCGATGTAATTGTGGCAAGATCCCCTTGAGGTACAGGAGGCGGCGCGATAAGGCATCTGCTGCCCGGTTGTCTACTCCTTTTTTGTAGACGATGCGGTAGCGGAGCCTGAGCAGCTTGGCCATGATCCTCTGCTGCCACGGCATCGCTAGCCGCTGGTCCTCCAAGTGAATGAGACTGCGCTGATCTGTGTGCACTATGAACTCATCGTTCTGCAGATACGCCCGCCAGTGGTCGACTGCTAAGAGAATGGCCAGACTTCCTTTTCATAGGTGGAGAGCATGCGGTTGCGTGGTCCCAATGCACGACTGAGGAAACCAATAGGGTGCTTCTCTTGTGAGAGTATTGCGCCAATCCCTTGATCGCAAGCGTCAGTTTCCAGCTCGAAAGTTTTAGTGAAATCCGGCAGGGCGAGCACCGGGGCTGTGACCAACGCCTGTTGGAGCTCTCTGAATGATGCCTCTTCTAGTTGAGTCCACCGGAACACCACTGTCGGTGTCAAAACCGGCGGATCTCGGGTAGGGGGTCCCGAACTGTGCGTCTAGGCGGATGGTAACAGGAGACGAGGGACACAGTGTTTTTACCCAGGTTCGGGCCCTCTCGATGGAGGTAATACCCTACATCCTGCTTGATTAATATTGATGATATGGGTAGTACAAGAGTAGATCTACCATGAGATCAATGAGGCTAAACCCTAGAAGCTAGCCTATGGTATGATTGTTGAGATGTAATGTTGTGTCCTACGGACTAAAGCCCTCCGGTTTATATAGACACCGGAGAGGCTAGGGTTACACAGAGTCGGTTACAATGGTAGGAGATCTACATATCCGTATTGCCAAGCTTGCCTTCCACGCCAAGTAAAGTACCTTCCGACACGAGCCGAGTCTTCAATCTTCTATCTTCGTAGTCCGGGAGTCCGCGGATATTGATAGTCCGCTATCCGGACACCCTTAGTCCAGACTCCTCTCAAGAGCCCTCGAACCAGTCTTCAATGACGATAAGTCCGGCGTGCATAATGTTCGGCATTGCAAGGCGGGTTCCTCCTTGAATAATCCGGAGAAGATAATGAACACCAAGATAGTATCCGCTCGCAAAATAATTTCCACATTCGAACGAGAGAATAAAACATATACACCGATCCAATCTGCGGCGACGATTATGCGGCATGACATCACACCGCACCAAGCCTCTGCTTGAATTATCGTACCACTTCGCACGCTTAGCGAAGCGGTTTCTTGGCAAGTCCCCACAAAGCAGAGATCGTGTTCCCTTTTTCCGGGATTCTCATCAATACGTGCGTGGGTAACCCAACCGCGCCATTGATGGTGGCGCTTGGGAGATGAGCGAGTTTTACCAGGCCGGTGAGGGACGCATAGTTCTGTCCGCCTATATATAAGGGATAAGGATTTACCTTCTCACCTACGCCTTCTTCCTCATTTGCTCATCCATCCCTGCGAACCCAAGCTCCAACGCTCAAGCTCGCGCATTCCGCCTCGACCCTTCTCCGAACATGTCCGGAGGGGGAGGTAAGTGGATGGCCTCCACCGCCAAGGAGGAGGACATCACCAAGCAGCGCGACGCCGGATACCTTTCCGGAGACATCGTGCATCGGCTGCCCGACGCGGGGCAGCTCGTTCCTACCCCAGGACCTCATGAGAGGGTTGTTTTCCTTCCCCATTTCCTCCGCGCACTGGGCTTTCCGCTGCATCCCTTCGTCCGGGGGATCATGTTCTACTACGGCCTGGATTTCCACGATTTAGCGCCGAACTTTGTCCTCAACATCTCGGCGTTTATCGTCGTGTGCGAGGCCTTTCTCTGCATCCGGCCCCACTTCGGCTGTGGCTCAAGACTTTCAACGTCAAGCCGAAGGTTGTGAAGGGACGCAAGCGAATGCGGAGGCGCTATGTTGGGCAAGTTGCCCAACGTCCCTTGGCTAGAAGGGACCTTCGTGGACACCGTTAAGGGGTGGCAATCGGGGTGGTTCTATATCACCGAGCCGCGCAAGCCTTCGTGGGCGGCGGCCCCCGAATTTAGATCTGGAATCCCCACGCAGCTCACCTCCTGGAAAGAGAAGGGCTTGCAGTGGGGCGACCCGGTGGAGGTGACGGGACTTCGAACCTGCATCAAGAAGCTGGTGAGCAATGGGCTCCGGCTCGTCGACGTAGTCCAGGTCATGCTCCTCCGGTGGATTCTCCCGTGCCAGGAAAGGGCATTTAATCTGTGGGAGTTTAATCCGGAACAGCACCAGACGTTGAGCGGGCTCTTCGATACAACGTACGAAGGTGCCTGGAGGGTGCTGTTCAAGAGCGCTGATGCGCCCGCATCCGCGATCGAAGACCGCGGATTCAGCTTGCAGTCTCCGTCTGACGGGGTAAGTGATTCGACCCGATTACGGGACACTTGTAGTAATTAGATTGACTCTAGTGAGGTTTTTAATCTGCCTCTTCCTTTGACAGGAATGGATGGAGAAGGCCGAGCTGCTTATCAGCCCGGCTCCCATGTCAGAAGAACAAGTGAATGCCCATTTAGCAAGGCTGCTGGTTCCGGCACCGTACGTGGTGCCAGAGAAGAAGGCCAAGAAGGTGGCCGCGGGGACTCGAAGGAGTTCTCGCAATCAAGCGTCTGATGACGACGAGGACTCCTCCCCCGAAGACGAGGAAGAGGAGGAGGAGTACTCTCTCCCGGAGGAGGGAGAGAATAAGAGGAAGGCCTCCCCAATCGGGGCGGCCGAAGGGTCCAAGAGGGGGAGAACCATCCTCGGACAGTTTCGCCAACATCGTGTTGGCGAGGAAGAGTGGCCTCGGGGCCCGCGTCCGCAAGATCGTAAGTATTCGGATCATTCATATGCCGCATTATAGTATGTCACGCAGCGTCCTTCTAATGCCGCATTGTTTCTTTAGTCCGCCGGTGACGACTTTCCCGACTCGATGAGCGGTCGTTGGCGCCGTCGGATGTAAATTCCATCCCGACCGCTTACCCCACGCCGCCGAGGACGACGAGGCGGAATCCCATAGGGGACGCGCCAGAGGAGGCTCCGAGGCGCCGTCGGCAGCCTCCGGACTTTGTGCGGACTCTACTCCGAACCCGTGGCGGTTCCAGAGTCCGGCGAGCAGCCCTCGAAGGAGGGGCAGGACCGTGACGCCGGCGGCCTCCGCCCAACCGAGGCACAGACAACTTCTTGGAGGCGCCAAAGGCGCCCATCGAAGAACACCGCACTCTCATGAGTGCGGTGATTGAGAAGGTCCAGCTCGCCAAGGGCGGGCTGACCAAGCTCTGCAACAGCCTTCTAACAAAGGCTTTGAGGTAAGAAGGTTAAAATTAAGTAATATGATACCGATAGACAAGAGTTCTCGATGCTTAGTCCGGTGTTCGGAAAGAAAAGCCAGACTAAGGATCTTTAACAAGATGTACGCAGGGTTTCTAAAATATGTCAATATGGGTTTGCAGGCTGCGCTATTGACCTCTGCCGCATTAACGACGGAGGTCGAGGCGCTGAAGAAGGACCTTGAGCGGTCGGAGCAAGAGCTCGGCCATGCCAAGAGGCAGCTCAAGGACAAAGAAGGTGAATAACACCACTTTAAATATGCACCTTACAGAAAAGGGTTTTGGTTGCAAACAAGATTAACAAGGATAATATGTGCGATGCAGGGGCCACTAACAAGGTGGCAGCCCTGAAGGATGCCGTGTCCGTGGCCGAACGCAATGCGGCCACGGAACAAATTGAGCGAGAAAAGCAAGCGGCGCTGGTGGCGGAAGTTCGGCAAGAGCTCCAGGCTCTCATGAAAAAGAATGAGAGTTTGGAGCGTGACTCCAAGACTCGAGAGTCTGAGCTTGCCTCGGCTCTCGATAGGGCCGAGTCCACCAAGGCCGAGGCTCAGAGGGCCCATATGGAAATAGAGGACATGAAGAAGATAGCAGCGGGTAAGGCGTTTTTCATGCAGAGCAAGCATGTTAGTGTAAATTTCCGGATACTTACCCGAATTCGGAGCTCTCCAGGGGCATTTGCAGATCTGCCGCGTAGTGCGTCTGATGCCGCTGCGTTCTATCGTGGCGAGGAGGGGAGCTCAACGGAGAAGGTCTTCTGGTCTCAGTACGCTGAGGCCGGCCATCCGTTGCCCCCAAGCGACCAGCTGAAGCAGCTGGTCGAACTCCACAAGGTAGCTGAGGAGGCCATGAAGGGCCTCACAGTCCGGCTGTGGCCTGGGCAGGCCATGCCTGGCAGCTACTTTGGCCTAGTGCGGCGGCTAGTTGATGCATGCCCAAGGCTCGATGTGATCAAGTGATCCGCCGCATTGAAGGCGCCACGAGCCCTTGCCCGCATAAAGGTGCAATGGGGCAAGCTGGATGCGGAGAAGCTTCACGGATCCGCCGCCGCGGGCAAGGAGCACCGTCGCGGAGCAATATTATAAAGTTGTCTGAAGGGAGCTCGCGATATCGCGGATGAGTGTCCCTTAATGTAATCCTTGAGTGAACTCGCTGTGTGTTTATCCTGGCGCCGAAAACTTCGCTTATATGCGCTATGAGCAACGCTTTGTTTAATTTAAAATATTACCTTCAGGCGGCCGCTTGTTAAATTTGAGAGATGGCAAGTCGTTGGCTTCAGCCCCAAGCCACGGGTGCCGGGTGTTCGTGATAAACTTGAGCACTCTTGTTCCCATCTTTGGGTCCATCTAGGAGGCGCCAACACGACGAACAAGGCGTCCGGACTTATAGTGCTTGAACACTCTCACTTAGCCATAGAATTCTATAATTTTAAATTTCGCGAAGCCCCGGTATTCGAAGACCAATCCGGCGCTATCCACGCCTTCGCTTGACATCATCCGTAATCTCGCCAAAGCGGCATGAGTCTTTAGGGACCCGAAAAGACCTCTCGAACAGCGACCAGCTCTCGCCTTATCATGCCGGTCGTTTTAGCTTTCTCATCGAGGCGTTAACCCGGCTAAACCGGGCGCAATCGCAGTGGTTCTCCTAGTGCTACCTTAGCCGACGGAACGGAACGTAAGGCACCAAAACATAGGAGCCGCAAACCCAACTATTGACCCAAGACATGATTCGAGCTGATTCATATAATGCTATAAGTTCGGGTGCCGACTTGTGAAAGTGTTCGACTTAATCACACCGTAATATGGGGAAATGAAGCCCTGGTGTATTCGGCCGCACTAAAGTGTACAGTGCAATATGTCATATAGTGAACATTTGTAAAGGATAACGAATTGCCATGAAAAGGTAATAAACTTGCAAAAGGGAAGTGTTATGTTATTTATGACAAAGGTCTGCTAATAAAGCGGACTGATACAAATAGTGCGGTAAGCAAGGGATTCGGACTAAATTAACATGTCCCCCTCCAGGGATAAGCTGCAGACTTGGTGTATGTAATTGAATTTAATGCTCGTAATGGAGACCACCTGAGTGTTCATCGCAGCCTTCTTTAATCCCCGATCGTTGTATCGTGAGTTCGCAAGTTCGCCTTAAGGTGGCTTCTATTTGGTAGAGTCCTGCATATATAAAAAGAAAAGATAAAAAATAACACCAAGGGGGGCGCTAGCATGAGCCCCTGGTGCGGTCGAGACGCACTCTTCAATCCTTGAGGTTAAGCCCCTCCCCTGCGCCCATGGTATCTCCAAAGCGTAATGATGTACGCGGAGTGTTATTCTTGTGATCATACGCGGGCGAGGGTGGGGCCGCATTGCTACGCGTGCTCCGATCGCGCCAGGTGGTCTTGGTTAGTGTTGCTCCGGGCGCGCTTTAATGTGTCCGCTTTTAGTTGCGGACTAGAGAGTTGCCGAGAAGGCTGCTCAGACTTCCGCCGAGAGCAGCTGCCAGATGTTCCTCCGCTCGAGGGAGCGCCAGATTCCCATTGACCGTAATGACTCCACGAGGGCCTGGCATCTTGAGCTTTAGGTATGCATAATGCGGCACCACGTTGAATTTTGCAAACGCGGTGCGTCCGAGCAGGGCATGATAGCCGCTACGGAACGAGACACTACAAGAAATATGTCAACTTGTGACCCTCACTATTGGTCGCTGAAAGGTCATAGTTTTTCATTTGCGACCTTTTTGTGACCAAAAACAGAAGGTCAAAAGCTGAGGGTCATTAACTGACTATAGCGACCTTCTCTGTGATATGTAAAAGGTCGTTGGTTCTTTGACCAAAATTTTGGTCACTAGCAGCCTTCCCAAGCCACGTAGGCATCCAGCGTGGCAAGCTGATGTGGCACAAGAATCAGCCCGGTCCGATTCGGCGTTTTACATGGGCTGAGCCCAACAATTCAGCCTTTTTAATGTTTATTTTTTCTGTACGTTAAGCGGGCCAAGCCCACTTCAGCATTTTATTTATTTCTGGCCGGGGCCTTTTAACATTGTTTGGGCCATTATATTTTGGAGCTGGTCCCACTTGTCATCTTCTCACACATTGGGCCCACTTGGCAGAAAATTCAAAACTGCTCAGATTATTTGCATAAGTGGATCCCACAAATTAGGTTTCCATTCCACACATTTTCAAATCACATACATAATCAATATTTCAAACGGAATAAAGACAAATGTAGTTCATCAAATAAAACTAACTAAGTCTATTACAATCTGTACATAGTTATTACAACCCAAATATGCCTACTATTACAATATTACAATATTTACATTCTATTACAATCAAATAGAAGAGACTCTTTGCTGAGTAGAGCTATATGGTTTCGAACTTCAAATTGTGTAGACCTGGAGCTCCTGAACACAAAGACAAACATCATTGGTTAAAAATAACTAATAATCACATGACGAAGTCCTAGAATGAAATTTCAGTAGTGACCAGATCTATAGGAAACAGAACAGCCATGACAAAAATCCTAACCAGAATGCATTTAATAAAAATGGATTGCATCTAGTTACTGTAGTAGTGCAAGCTAACAACATGAAGATTCCATCTAGTTACTGTAGTAATTAACAAGATGATGTATAGTTGGTATTTGCAATAGCTGAGGTACATGTATGTATATATTTCTCTAGTTCTAATTCCCTTACATGACAAGAAATGAGAATGCATAACAAATTATCAGGTTTGCAAGCTAAAGCAGACATAAAGCAAACTTCGTGAGGCACCGTAATTCTAGAATACCAAGATATAGTAGATTTACTTTATTTTTTTGCTACCGAAAAACAAACAGTTTACTGAGATAGGACAGTGGAGTAAAGCAGGTTGAATGTTGAGCAGCACATATACTGTAGGTGAACAGCACACAAATATGTAACCAGGATTCAGTGAAAATGATGCTTATAATCTTAACGATGCACTAGGCAGAATAATGATGCAAAAAAGAGTTGTACTGATGCAACCATCCGCAAGTGCTATACTATTGTTGCCCTACACTAAATTACTGCAACCAAGCAAATTAATTGAAGAAAAAGGTTCCATTTAAATGAAAAGATTTATTTAGTTTTAAACGAGTTCCAGTTAATTCCAAGCTACTAGATTTAGCCCAAGCCCAAGTGTGTGTGTGTGTGTGTGTGTGTGTGTGTGTGTGTGCTCCAAGTATAAACAAGTGCAAGCAATAAGAGTAGTGCACTATTGATGCAAGCAATCAAGATACACCAAATTTTAATTAACTAAAATAGCTTACATTAGTTACTCCTTCAAGCAAAAAAGAGCATATTTGAAGGAGCAACAAGTCTCGTAAAGGTCACACATTGCTAGCCATGGCAACACTCCTAGAGAATACTAATGCGGATCATGTGTCAGATATTGTGTTCATGGTTGTGGTCAAACTTACGATATGGCTTCACCTTCCGATTCAAGGGTGTAGGTCCCGGCTGGATTCGTGGTGTGCCTCTATGGTCAATGCAAGCTGTGGAGAAAGAAAGAAAAAGTGAGATGTGGCTCTTTAAACCAAGATGTTCAGATTTGGTTCCAATCAACAGCGCCACAACGAGGGATCCACCAATGACGCCATAGGCCATAGTATGGAGAGCGGATCTACTCCGGTGCTGGTCTCATACACCACCGCAGGAGGATCATAATCAATGAGAAACATGGCAAAATTGATAAAGAATAGAAAGCTTTAGGCTAAAGACAACAGTTACAAAGGCACCAATATGAAATCTTCTTCAATAGGACATAGCGGAGACGAAAACTTAGTGGACGAGGATATTAAAAAACAGACCTGCATATATTTTAGGACAAACAACCACAACCTGAAATAAGCCTGCAAAAGATAGCATGTCTACTTGGATTTACGGCTATACACATGTATGTAAAAATGCAGAACCAGTTAAAACAGTGTAGAATAGTTGATGATCCTAAGATCCTACCTACCCAAAGACCTAAATGCAAAACTTTTAGTAGTAACCGCTAAATATACATGCTACGAGGGTGATAAACAATTACACAACAAAAGCATCATCCTCCATGTTCCCATCAAAATTCTTCACCACACACTTACACTAGTACCGATCATGCATGCATCATCGAGAGACATTTCAAGTTATGTGTGTTTGGCATTTGGACATTGGAGACTATACCCAATCTAACTACACTACATATTTAGGGTCACTGTAGAATAAAAGAAAAGAAAAGGAAACAGAGCTATACAAGTGAACATACAACACAGAATCTATACTACGGTAGTAGCTAGTAAAACACTAGAGGCAAACAGTATGCAATCAGCGGCTCAAGATAACACAATTCTAGCAAAGCGCAAGCGTAACTCAAGGGCGATGGTTCTTCACCTTTCTTGCCACCGTTGTTGTTAATGACTGTATTAATTAATGACCGGTAGCATCAAAGTTTAACAGCAGCAATCTTGCAAAATTCTCTGCTTGAACAATTGCCGCATCTCAATCTCTAATCGGAGGATGACGCAAAGACGATATATCAACCGCCAAGACAAGGCTTCTAGTTAAACTGATTCGACAAAGGAAATCTTTGTACAAATTCTCTGCTTTCTCCTTAAAATGGGGAGGGCAATGGCACCTTGGGCGTGAAGAGCGGCTCGGTGAAGAGGACGAGGTGAGCAGGTCCTCCATGGCGCCCCAGCCCTGGACGGCCGCGACCACCGGCTGCACCACCTCCTCCACCACCGGCGGCGCGTCCGGCCACCTCGCTCTCCTCCACCTCCGCCTTCATCTTCGAGGGCATCACCTGACCACACACGCGCACGCATCGAACAGGGGGTCCCGCAAATCTCGAGCGAATCGACGGGAGCAGAGGAGATTTGGCGACTCACCAGCCCGGGGCCTGGTCGGGCAACATGACACCGCCTTCAGCAGCTTGGACCCAGCGTCGACGACCACCGCCCATGGCCGGGCGGCGGTGCAGGGGAGCTCCGGCCCGTGGCGGGATGCGGAGGGGGCGGGCCCTCGGGAAGAGGGGGCAGGAGGAAGAAGGTCACTCGGCAGAGGATGGTGGGGATGGCGGAGACTAGGTGGCTGGCACGCCACAAGACGGCCTCGGTGGCTCGGCGCCTCCTCCCGTCGTCGGCGCCTCCACGGCGAAGAACGGCGCCAGATCCACCACGGGAGCGCGCCGCCGCTTGGCCGCCTTGGCGCTGTCTCGCACGCAGCCCGCACCGGTAGAGGCGTGGGTGGGAGGTCATGGCGGATCGGCCGCCGTAGATGGCGGCGGGCGGCGGCGATGGAGGCGAGGAGGAGGTCGTGGAGGAGAGGGAGAGGGGTTAGGGTTTGGGCTGCGGGTCGGGGGGAGCAGTGGTGTGGGGAGAGAGAGGGGGAGGAGTGGTTTGGGCTGCGGTGGGGTTTTTTTTTCTTTTTTTTTGTCAGAGATAGATGGATGGATGGATGGATGGATGGATGTGGGATGGTGAGATGGATGGATGGATGGATGGGCGCCATGTCATCGATCCGGGAAGAGTCCTGATTGGTTGGAAAACCGTGATGTAAAAAGTATATAAGTACTAAAAATATCTAAGGGATTTTGTGAAGTAGCTACCAAAAATATTTTGCAAAAGGGCACCATACAAATTTTCACTAGAGTTAGACCACATATTATGGATAAGTACCAATTTGTATGCATTTACGATCTTTCTAGCTATTTTAATCATTTTCCAAATGCCCAAAATGAGTTTTTTGTGAAGGACCTACCATATATTTGTTGCAAAATTGTACCAAATCAATTTTCTAAAATACTAGGCCATATTTAATGCACGATTGATAAACTGGTTGTGTGAAAAAGTTTTGATCCACCTCTCGTGAAAAAGACAAATTTCGCCGATTCAAATTGAAGTGGCTCAAATTTGAACTGTAGCTGCCTTTGTAGTTTGCTCTTTATTTTTATAAAAATCATTTCTAGGTACATAAGTATCTATTTAATCAGAGAAATACCAAAAAAATACCAAGATTCAACCACTAGCTAGGAACGGTCATTCCCGCCGTTTTGACCGCATTTTGAAACGGGCATAAAAAATTCAAAAAAAATTCAAAAAGTTGGAAAACCTTCGCATTGTGTCATTATATATGACCAAG
The DNA here is from genome assembly GCA_021437245.1 of Aegilops speltoides. Classification (NCBI taxonomy): domain Eukaryota; kingdom Viridiplantae; phylum Streptophyta; class Magnoliopsida; order Poales; family Poaceae; genus Aegilops; species Aegilops speltoides. Next base: position 42,821,428 of record CM038142.1, read on the forward strand.
TTACCAGGAAAAATAACAAACTTGTAATACGGTAATTATTTTTAAAAAGTGTTCTCAGAAACGAGCGATCAAGCGTGAAGATTCATGGCTTTCAAGCCAAATAATCAATCTTATGGCCACATTCATGGCATAGTTTGTTTAAATGATCTCATATTGTGCACAAAGGTGCATATTGGAATGGCAAACAATGTTGCCTAAGGAAGTTTTCATTTTCTTTGGACGAAAAATTCATTTTCCATTTTTCGAGTGCCCAAAGGAGGTTTTTTGTGAGGGACCTCCCAAATAATTGTTGCAAAATTTGACCAAATCATTTTTATAAAATACTAGGCCATATTTAATGCACAATTGACCAAATGGTTGGGTGTAAAAAGTTTTGATCCACCTCTCGTGAAAAAGACAAATTTCCGCCGATTCACCGAAGCGGGTCAAATTTGAATCATGGATGCCTCATAGTTTGCTATTTATTTTTTCCAAAAATCATTTCTAGGTACATAAGTACCTATTTAATCAGAGAAACACCAAAAAAATTCCAAGATTCAACCACTAGCTAGGAACGGTCAAGCCCGCCGTTTTGACCGCATTTTGAAACGGGCATAAAAAATTCAAAAACAATCAAAAAATTGGAAAACCTTCGCATTGTGTCATTATATGTGACCAAGTTTCCAGGAAAAATAATAAACTTGTAATACGGTAATTATTTTAAAAAAGTGTTCTTAGAAATGAGCTATCAAGTGTAAAGATTCATGGCTTTCAAGCCAAATGATCAATCTTATGGCCACATTCATGGCATAGTTTGTTCAAATGATCTCATATTGTGCACAAGGGTGCATATTGGAATAGCAAACAATGTTGCCTAAGGAAGTTTTCATTTTCGCTTGGACGAAAAACCATTTTCCATTTTTCGAGTGCCCGAAAGGAGGTTTTTTTGTGAAGGAACTACCAAATAATTGTTGCAAAATTGGACCAAATCATTTTTATAAAATACTAGGCCATATTTAATGCACAATTGACAAAATGGTCTGGTGTAAAAATTTTGATCCACCTCTCGTGAAAAGACAAATTTCTGCCGATTCACCGAAGCGGGTCAAATTTGAACTGCAAATGCCTCATAGTTTGCTATGTATTTTTCCAAAAATCATTTCTAGTTACATAAGGACCTATTTAATCATCAATACATGGTTTGGTGGCGATACGTCGAGGTTTGGGCGGTGGCCGAGGGCCCCAACTCTAGAGCTGCCAGAACTCAAGATGTTCGCCAAGGTGGTCACCAGCGTGACCGTGGCGTGCCATGTGTTCAGGCGGCCTAGGCATGTCTAGTGGGTTGGGCACTCCCAAAGTTGGTGCTAGGAAGAAAATTACAACATAAGATTCTCATGAGGAGACCAATCGATTCTCAAACATGAATTAGCAGCCAAGTGTTTGATTAGTGGTACGGAAATGTACATGGATAATGGGCGTGAGTTTTGGTGAGGATGATCAGCCATTAAGAAGACCGTTTTCACAAATTTTCAGCTCAAAAGGAGGAGCCTAGGTGGTACTTGCTTTGCAAACCACCACACCGGACATAAATACGAATGTTGAAGCTCGGCTCAAAATAATGAATGGATTGAGCTGGCATTTGGTGGAGGATGGTTATTTGGGCATAGGAAAGCATCAGAGAAAATGGATACTATTTGGACATGCCAAAGTGGTACTTCCTTCACAAACTGTTACTCTGAACAAAATAGGAAAATGAATATTTTGAATTATTTTTGAACTAGTCAAGGAAGGTTTTACATATTTGACGAAGATATGACCCAAAGAATTTATGAGATTTTTTGGGAATTTTGGGAATGATAGAAATATAGGTTGCTTCACAACCTAGGGCAAAAACTGCTACATGGACATGACACATAGGCAAAAGCGATGAGGTGGCGCCTAGTCATAGCAACCCACCACAATTTACAAGGCTATGACCATCTATATTGGTCGTTAACAACTAGAAATAAGGCAGCGGACTAGCACTATTTGCTTTGTGACCATTTCGTAAGGAAATTACGACCTTTCGACCAAAATGGTCGCAATGGTTCAGGGTTTGGAGCCCCCTGAACAGCTTTTGACCAATTGTTCTAAAATGGTCATAGATTTATGACCAATTCTTCGAGGGTCACTGACAGAAGGTCATAAGTTGACATATTTCTTGTAGTGAGACTATATCGAAGATTAACTCTTCGCTTCGGAAATTATCCGGGGATCCGAAGACCACTTCCAGTGTGATGAGCCTGCTCAGACAGCTTGGCTTCCACACTGGATGACACCTTTAAAGGTTGTCTTAGTAGGTTTGATCCTGGATGGGTCTATGCCCATTTTGCGCACCGTGTCCCGATAAAGCAGGTTCAAAGTCTGCCGCCGGCCATCGACTCTTGTGAGGTGAAATCCATCGACGATTGGGTCTAGGACCAATGCGGCGAATCCGCCATGGCGTATGCTGGTCGGATGGTCTCGTCGATCAAAAGTGATCGGACAGGAGGACCATGGATTGAACTTCGGGGCGACTGGCTCCATCGCATAGACGTCCCGTAGTGCGCGCTTCCTCTCCCTCTTGGGTATATGGGTCGCAGAATCATATTCACCGTCTGCATTTATGGGGGAAACCCTTCTGTCCTTTGTTGTTCGGCAGCCGGGTCTCTTCCTCGTCGTCACTATTTAGCCCCTTGTCATTTTGTTCGGCAATTAACTTGCCAGCCTGCCTGAACACCCAACAATCTCTATTGGTGTGATTAGCTGGCTTTTCGGGGGTGCCATGTATCCGCATGAGCGGTCGAGTATTCTCCAGATTGACGGGCCCGAGTTGTTCTTTTAAATGGCTTCTTCCGCTGACCGTTTTGAGCCTCGGAATCCGCATTGACCGCCGATCCTCTTTGTCGTCCGCCGTTAGTACGGCGTTTGTGTTTAATTCGACGTGACCTGCCGTGATTGTCCTTGATGTCCGGACTGCCAGAATTTTTGCGGAGATTGTTGCTACGGACTAGCCAGCTATCCTCTCCCGCGCAAAAGCGGGTCATTAACGATGTGAGGGCTGCCATGGATTTCGGCTTCTCCTGCCCCAGGTGCCGGGCTAGCCATTCGTCCCGGATGTTATGTTTGAAGGCTGCGAGGGCCTCCGCATTCGGACAGTCAACGATTTGATTTTTCTTCGTCAAGAACCGCGTCCAGAACTGTCTGGCCGATTCGTCTGGCTGCTGAATAATGTGGCTTAGGTCATCGGCGTCTGGTAGTCGCACGTATGTACGTTGGAAGTTATCAAGAACGCGCCTCCGTGTCTTCCCAACACCCAATCGACTCATGGGCAGGCTGTTAAGCCAATGCCGAGCTGGTCCTTTAAGCTTGAGCGGAGATATTTGATGGCGTGCGAGATCGTGCCGCGGGCCATATGGATGTGGAGAAGATAATCTTCGATCCACACCGCGGGTCTGTTGTACCATCGTATGATTCGATGTTCACGGGTTTGAACCCTTCGGGATCCGTGATCCATTACTTCATCGCTGAAGCATAACGGGTGTGCGGCGCCCAGATTGAGCAATATCGCGACGCAGCTCGAGGGAGCGCTGTCTGCTGTGTTCGCCTCGGCCGCAAGATGTCCGCACGACGGTATTCGCTCGTGGATCGAGGGTGCCCACATGATCCATAGATGGATCTGGATTGCCTTGCTTTGTCCTCCAAGATGTCTCGCAAGTCCGGCGCGCTCCTTTTGGCTTCAGACTCTGGATCGATGTCGGGTACGGTCTTGGCTGGGGCCTTGAATGCCTCTCCGTCGCGACCACGGGCGGTCGGTCAGCCATGTCGTGGCGCTGGTGATAAAGGTATGTATGCTTCCTCCTCTAATCGGGGAGCAGCTTGCGCCTTGGGTAACTTTTGGAGGAGTTCGAGTTTATACTCTTCGACGCGAGGACCTCGGTCCATCGATCGGCTAGCAGATCTTGATCAGCTTGAAGCTGTTGCTGCTTTTTCTTTAGGTTATTTGCCGTGGCTATGAGCCTGCGCCTTAAGCGCTCTTGTTCGACGGGATCCTCGGGTATGACGAATTCATCATCGCTGAGGCTCGCTTGCCTTTGGAGGGAGGCATATAGTTATCATCCTCAACCCTTCATCCGCCGCCTGCCGTGAGGGCTTGCCAAGGCCCTCCCGCTGAGTCTTGCAGGAGGGGATCGTCTTCGGCACTCTCCGGAGTGTTATTGTCTCCCGTGCCGGATTCCCCATTCTTGTTATGGCGGGATTTAGAGCGGCGCCGCTGACGCCGGCGTTTAGGCTGCTTCTTCAAAGAATCTTCCTCCGCTGCTTTTTCGCCATCCCCTTCCTTTGGGGTATCCACCATGTAGACGCCGATGACGAGGTGGCCTTCCAAAGGTGTCCGTGGGCGCTGGGTCTTGATCGCCTCCGGCATCATCGCCCATAGCGCCGATGTCCTCGAGTCGTAGTCTAGCATGTCGGTTAGATCCTCGGCGGTGGCTACAAAGTGGGTGGTGGGTGGGCTCAATTTCTTCGCCGTCCAACTCCAACCGCCCCGCCATAGTCCGCCCAGATTCTCCCGATAGCAAGAGATGCTTCAGGAATTCAGGATATCGCCAAAAGGCGAGTGTTGAAAGATGTCCGCGGCGGTGAATTCCATAACCGCGCCTAATCGCTTAATTGGCGGGGCGCGGGAGGCTTGGAGTCCGCGAGGAGTCCGCCTCGGGATCATGAGTTTCGCAAGGACAAAATCGGTATTCGCCCATCGCTGTGGATGTTGAAGCCCCGGGCGGCGCTTATCCACCGACCTCGCTGCGGGCAATCGGCCCGTAAGTAGCCGGGCGGATTCAAGTCGCGCCACCAAAGCACTTGTCCCGGCGGCAGAGCTAGATCATGCCCATCGTCGCGCGGCGGCGCGCTTGGCTGTGGTTCGAGTCCGTCAAGATCAAGTCTCCGCGGTCATCGGCCGTGAAGTTTAGGCTTCCGAATCGACTCGATGGCTGGGGCGAGCTTCGATCTGCTCCAGATGGCCAAGAGAGTTGCCCGCAGCAGCAAAGCCGCCGAATATGAAGATCTGTCCGGGAGAAAAGTCCCACCCGGACAGCGTTGAAGGTTGAAGATGCCATTGAGCTTGTTGGTGACGACACGAGGAACTCTCAATGAAAGCACCAATGTCGGTGTCAAACCGCGGATCTCGGTAGGGGTCCCGAACTGTGCGCCTAGGCGGATGGTAACATGAGACGAGGGACACAATGTTTTTACCTGTGTTCGGCCCTCTCGATGGAGGTAATACCCTACGCCCCGCTTGATTAATATTGATGATATGGGTAGTACAAGAGTAGATCTACCACGAGATCAATGAGGCTAAACCCTAGAAGCTAGCCTATGGTATGATTGTTGAGATGTAATGTTGTGTCCTACGGACTAAAGCCCTCCGGTTTATATAGACACCGGAGAGGCTAGGGTTACATAGAGTCGGTTACAATGGTAGGAGATCTACATATCCGTATTGCCAAGCTTGCCTTCCACGCCAAGTAAAGTACCTTCCGGACACGAGCCGGAGTCTTCAATCTTCTATCTTCGTAGTCTGGGAGTCCGGCGGATATTGATAGTCCGGCTATCCGGACACCCCTTAGTCCAGGACTCCCTCAACCACATTCTTCTTCAAGAGATCTGTGAGAGGGCGGCTGATGACTACAAACCCTCGGACGAACCTCTGATAAGAGCCTGCAAGGCCCAAGAACCCTCGCACTTCTTTCACACAAGTAGGTACTGGCCAAGTCTGAACCGCGCTGATGTTTCTGTTGTCTGTCCGCACACCATCCCCGCTGATCTCATGTCCTAGGTATAAGAGCCGGGGGCGAGCAAAAAAGCATTTGCTTCGCTTGAGCTTGAACTGATGTTCTTCCAGACGTTGGAACACTTGGCGTAGCAAGGTCACATGAGTTTTCTTGTCCTTGCTATGCACTAAGATATCATCGATGAACACGAGTACGCCATGGCGCAGCAATGGTGACAGTACCGTGTTCATCCCTCCCTAAAAGGTGGCTGGCCCTCCCGTCAAGCCGTATGACAACACCTTGAACTCGAAATGACCATGATGTGTTTTGAAGGCCGTTTTGTGGGCATCTTCTGGTTTCACACGGATCTGATGATAGCCCGAGCGCAGGTCCAGGGTAGTAAACCAACACAACCCTGCTAGCTCGTTGAGAAGTTCCTCAATCACCGGTAGGGGAAACCTGTTCTTGACTGTGATAGCATTGAGGTGCGGGTAATCAATGCAGAATTGCCAAGTAAAATCCTTATTTTGAACCAAAAGGACCGGCGATGCAAACGGGCTGGAGTTGGGTTGAATTATTCCTTGATCTAGCATCTCAGTGACTTGCCTTTCCACATCATCTTTCTGGGCCGGGCTGTGCCGATAGGATCGTATGTTGACTGGTCGAGCTCCCGACACCAAGGGAATGGAATGATCAAAATAGTGATGTGGTGGCAGACCTTTGGGTTCATCGAACAATGCTGCATACTGTTCCAAGATTTCAGCCACTTCCTGAGGAATTGGAGGATCATTTGCGTCTTCGGCCACCGTGCATAACTTGACCACTCTAGCCACCACTGTCTGTTGCAGTAATTCGTGTAATTCCACTCCCGAGATCATCTGACACTGGGTGATGTCTACTCGAGCCCCACAGAGCTGCACTTCTCGTCCCTCATACTGAAACACCATGGTCTTCTCCAGCCAGTGAACTTTCATCGGGCTGTGGTACACCAGCCAGTCAATACCAAGAATCACATCGTAACTGCCCAGCGGAAGAACTCTGAGATTGGTGGTGAAATCGACCCCCTGTGAATTCCACTTGCACGCTGGAATCTCTTGATCAGATTGCAGAATACCGCCATTTGCCACCCGCACCGCTAGAGCACGTTGAGCGGGCTTCACTCCTTGGAGGTGACTGGCTAGAGCAGAGCTCACGAAGCTATGGGATGAACCTGAGTCCACCAGCATGAGAACCTCCTTGCCCTGCACCCAGCCATGTAAGCGCATGGTTGTTGGCGCTTCAGCGCCATCCACTGCTGCTTGTGAGAGCACACAACAGTCCGCTTCGCTTGGTGTTGACTCTGTGGATGGTGTCGGTTGTGATGGCCCTTGCAACATCTCAATCAGTTCTTCCACCACATGGAGTTGCACAATTGGCGCGCAACGATGCTCACGACTCCAGCGTTCGCCGCAAGTGAAATAGAGTCCTTTGGCTCGCTGATAAGCCCGCAGGGTCGCTAGCTTGTCGTCGTTCGGTGGAGCTCGAGATGTCTCTGGTGGCCGTGACTCTGAAGCAGTGCCCCCTAGCCGAGCGGTGGATGTTGGTGGTGGAGGTAATGGCAGGGCCATACGAGGGATTACCCGGCCCCCTTGAGAGCTGGGCGGCGGCGCGGGGTGGCGCCTCTCGTCCCGCCGAAGGGCCTCCACAACTTCTTCCTACAAACACGCAAGATCTACAGCAGTATCCAGTGTTTGGGGTCGATGCAAAACAACAGCAGCACGAATTTCATGTTGTAATCCATCCATGAACTGGGTGACAAAAAATGCAGGATCCCATGAACTATGATGAGCTAATAAGTTATGCATTAACTGAGTAAATTGCTCAGCATATTCAGTGACAGTGCCCGTTTGTCGCAAGCGATTGAACTGCGCAGCAAATTCTGAAATTCCTCCCTACCGAACTGTGCACAAATAACTGCTGCAAACTCCCCCCACTCCTGGTAATGCAAGTGAGCTTGCGATGACTGCAGCCATGATAGCGCGCTGTCGGTGAAATACATCGCAGCACAACTAACCCATGTGTCCGCGCTCAAGGTGCACACCCGAAAATATGCTTCACATTTGAGACGCCAAGCACGCGGATTGGACCCATCGAACAATGGAAAGTCAAACCGCGGCGGTGGTGGCAACCAAAAGTACCCGCGATCCCCCGCAAATGACTGTTCACCATGGTGGTAGAATTCAGACATACTAGTGGCCGGAGGCAATCGAGGGGTACGGGTCTCCCCTGACGATTTCCCCCGAAGATCAGTGAGAACGCCGTGGCCATCGGGCCCGTGACTGTTGTCACCACGAGGTAAGATGTCGACGGCGCGCAGATAGGGTGCGTCAGCCGTCGGTGGCGGCAATCGGGGCCGCAATCCTTCCGCGAGGTGAGGAAGCTGCGGCGGAAGCTCGTTGAGCCGCAGGGGAGGAGGTGGTGGAGCGGTCCCCGCAGCTTTGTCCACCGGCGATGTGAGCGTGGCCTTGTCGATATGAGTTTGCAAGTGACCCACCTCCGATCAGATCTCCTCCACGGACTACTCGATCTGGGGCCGCCATCCTTGCAGCTCGTGGACGACGGGGTGAATGTCCTCGATCTTGGTGGTGAGGGCCGCGATCGCCGCGATCAGATCCGCGATCGCCTTGGTGTGCTCCTCCATCGTCGTGGCCTTGCCCTTCCTAGTCTGGATGATAGAAGGAAATCTCCCCGCCAGATTGGGGAGGGTGGAGAAAAAAAATTAAGGCTGGATCTAGTGGCTCTGATTACCAATTATTAAGGCCCCGCTATCACTTCACTCGAATACACCACAGGATACAGGATTTAGGTAGCAGAATTTGGTGTTCTAGAGGAAGAAAATGGGGATAAGAGGAGGAGCCGCCGCCGTCCAGAGTCTAGTTTCTCCACACCTTGCACCCAGCGAGGGGATGCCGTACTTAACCCTACTTGCCGGTGCTCCATTCTGGGCCTCCGTAGCGCTTCTTTGGGTGGGCTCGGCGACGCGTCGCTCCAGCCGAAAGAGCCGTGGTCTTGGCGCTGCCGCCGGGTCTTCGCCGTTAGGCTCGAGGGCCATGGGCGTAATACGTTGAGCTTGTTCGACACCGCTTGCCGCCGGAAGCACAGCGGAGCGAGCCGCCCGAGTGAACCCGATGCCGCTGGAGCAGCCGTTGTTCACGTTGTCGCCGCCACCTGCAGAGGAGGCCCCGCTGCCGTTGAACACCACCACCGCCTCGGCCACTCAACGCCGCACCCGTCCACCCATCCCCTTACCTTCGCCGGAGACCCGCCGGAGACGCGCCGCCACCGTCCTCTGTTCTCTGGTGAGCACACGCGCACAGAGTAAGCTTCGGCCAATCGGCTGCTGCCACGTGGCAACTGCTACAGAGTCGCTACAGTAATTTCCACCCATGAGTTTTCTGTTGGTTTTTGTCTTTTTCAGTTTTGCAACTAAAACTTCCATTAGCTATCACTCCTAATCTGTATATCCAAATTAGGTAATTCTTTTTCCTATGATCTCACAAAAATCAGCACATTATCACAGTACCAACTTTGCACATGTTTGCACTGTTCAAATTTGAATTCGTTTCAATTTGAAATAAACCTTCCGGAAGCTGTAAATCTCAAATTGTTTATCATATTCAAGTGATTCTTTTTGCGTTATGACTGTAGTGCAATTTAGGTGCTGTTATGCTTCTGTTGTTGGGTTTTTGAAATGATTTTCTTGCTATTGGTTTTTATTTTGGTTCTATTCGTGTTTCGGAGATTGATTTGTTGTATTGTGTGAAACGTGTAGATTGTCCGGAGTGCGACGCAAACTATTGTCAGGAGTGTGACTTTCTGAACCAGAACCAAGGCAAGTTACATGTTGATCATCCTTTACCTATTGTTTTCTATGCATGTAGTTATATCACACTATAAATATCTTCATGTATAGGATTACTATATTATTTTGCTATATGTTGTTAAGCTATCTTCCCGTCCTTGCAAACCATGGTAGTTGTAGTTGCTATGCTTTGTAGACGGGGGTGGTTCGTGTTTACATTGAGATTATGTGAGGATTATAAATATAATCAAATTGAGTAGTAATTGAGGACTTATTTCACCTCTGGGCGGAATTGGTATTGAAGGGTGGTTTCAAGAACATCATGGTTTTTACCCTCTGAATGTAAGTGGACGACCGCCCAGGCTCAAAAAGATCAGACAGACTTAGTGAGTAGTGCTACCTCTTGAGCACTGCGTTGGATTTCCCCGAAGAGGAGAGGATGATGAAGTAAAGTAGCGTAAGTATTTCCCTCATTTTTTGAGAACCAAGGTATCAATCCAGTAGGAGACCACGCACAAGTCCCTCGTACCTACACAGAACGATAGCTACTCGCAACCAACGCTTAGGGGTTGTCAGTCCCTTCACAGTTACTTACGAGAGTGAGATCTGATAGAGATAATATTTTTGGTATTTTTGATAGATAGATGCAAAGTAAAAAGTAAAAGGCAAAGTAAAAAACTAAGCAAGTAAATAAAGCGATAGAGATTGATATGATGAGAATAGACCCGGGGGCCATAGGTTTCACTAGTGGCTTCTCTCAAGAGCATAAGTATTCTACGGTGGGTGAACAAATTACTGTTGAGCAATTGACAAAATTGAGCATAGTTATGAGTATATCTAGGCAATGATCATGTATATAGACATCACGTCCAAAACAAGTAGATCGAAACGATTCTCGCATCTACTACTATTACTCCACTCATCGACCGCTATCCAAAGATGCATCTAGAGTATTAAGTAAAAACAGAGTAACGCTTTAAGCAAGATGACATGATGTAGAGGGATAAATTCATGCAATATGATAAAACCCCATCTTGTTATCCTCGATGGCAACAATACAACACGTGCCTTGCAACCCTTTCACATTTGGTAAGGACACCGCAAGATTGAACCCAAAGCTAAGCACTTCTCCCATTGCAAGAACTACCAATCTAGTCACCAAACCAAAAGGATAATTCAAGAGACTTTGCAAGATAACTCAATCATACATAAAAGAATTCAGAGAAGAATCAAATATTTTCCATAGATAATACTGGATCATAAACCCACAATTCATCGGTCTCAACAAACACACCGCAAAAATAAGATTACATCGAATAGATCTCCACGAGAGAGGGGGAGAACTTTGAATTGAGATCCAAAACGAGAGAAGAAGCCATCTAGCTACTAGCTATGGACCCGAAGGTCTGAATTAAACTACTCACACTTCATCGGAGGGGCTATGGTGTTGATGTAGAAGCCCTCCATAGTGGATGCCCCTCCCATGAGCTTCAAACAGCCCCAAGATGGGATCTCATGGATCTGTAAGGTTGCGGCGGTGGAATTAGGTTTTGGCCCTGTTCCGATCGCTCGGGATACATAGGTATATATAGGAGGAAGGAGTACGCCGGTGGATCGTCAGGGCCCACGAGGTAGGGGCGCGCCCAGGCACGCTCCACCTCGTGACCGCCTCGCACCGCTTGGAGTAGGGTCCAAGTCTCCGGATCACGCTTCTTTTGGAAAATCACGCTCTCGAAGGTTTCATTCCGCTTGGACTCTGTTTGATATTCCGCTTTCTTCAAACACCAAATAGGCAAAAACATCAATTCTGGGCTGGGCCTCCGGTTAATAGGTTAGTCCCAAAAGTAATATAAAAGTGGAAAATAAAGCCCAATATAGTCCAAAACAGTAGATAAAGTAGCATGGAGCAATACAAAATTATAGATACGCTGGAGACGTATCAGGCATCCCCAAGCTTAATTCCTGCTCATCCTCGAGTAGGTAAATGATAAAAAAATTGATGCGGAGTGATACTTTGGCATAATTTCAATGTAAATCTTCTTAATTTTGATATGAATATTCAGGTCCGAAAGATTCAAGACAAAAGTTCATATTGACATAAAAAATGATAATACTTCAAGCATACTAATCAAAGCACTCATGTCTTCTCAAAATAATATGGACAAAGAAAGTTATCCCTACAAGATCATATAGTCTGGCTATGCTCCATCTTCCCCACACAAAATATTTAAATCATGCACAATCCCGATGACAAGCCAAGCAATTGTTTCATAATTATGACATTCTCAAAACTTTTTCAATCTTCACGCAATACATGAGCGTGAGCCATGGATATAGCACGATATGTGGAATAGAAGGGTGGTTGTGGAGAAGACAAAAAGAGGGAACATAGTCTCACATCAACTAGGCGTATCAACGGGCTATGGAGATGCCCATCAATAGATATCAATGTGCGTGAGTAGGGATTGCCATGCAACGGATGCACTAGAGCTATAAGTATATGAAAGCTCTACAAAAGAAACTAAGTTGGTGTGCATCCAACTTGCTTGCTCACGAAGACCTAGGGCATTTTGAGGAAGCCCATCATTGGAATATACAAGCCAAGTTCTATAATGAAAAATTCCCACTAGTATATGAAGGTGACAAAATGAGAGACTCTCTATCATGAAGATCTTGGTGCTGCTTTGAAGCACAAGTGTGGTAAAAGGATAGTAGCATTGTCCCTTCTCTCTTTTTCTCTCATTTTTTGGGCCTTTCTCTTTTTTTTATGGCCTCTTCTCTTTCTTTTTTTTATTTTCGTCCGGAGTCTCATCCCGACTTATGGGGGAATCATAGTCTCCATCATCCTTTCCTCACTTGGGACAATGCTCTAATAATAATGATCATCACACTTTTATTTTTCTTACAACTCAACAATTACAACTCGATACTTAGAAAAAAGTATGACTCTATATGAATGCCTCCGTCGGTATACCGGGATATGCAATGAATCATGAGTGACATGTATGAAAGAATTATGAACGGTGGCTTTGCCACAAATACGATGTCAACTACATGATCATGCTAGCAATATGACAATGATTGAGCGTGTCATAATAAAATGAATCTGGAAAGTCGCATGGCAATATATCTCGAATGGCTATGGAAATGCCATGATAGGTAGGTATGGTGGCTGTTTTGAGGAAGGTATATGGTGGGTGTATGATACCGGCGAAAAGTGCGCGGTATTAGAGAGGCTAGCAAAAGTGGAAGGATGGGAAAAAGTGCGTATAATCCATGGACTCAACATTAGTCATAAAGAACTCATATACTTGTTGCAAAAATCTAGAAGTTATCAAAGAAAAGTATTACGCGCATGCTCCTAGGGGGATAGATTGGTAGGAAAAGACCATCTCTCGTCCCCGACCACCACTCATAAGTAAGACAATCAATAAATAAATCATGCTCCGAGTTCATCACATAACGTTCACCATACGTGCATGCTATGGGAATCACAAACTTCAACACAAGTATTCTTTGAATTCATAACTACTCAACTAGCATGACTCTAATATCACCATCTTCATATCTCAAAACAATTATCAAGCATCAAACTTATCTTAGTATTAAACGCACTCAAAAGAAAGGTTCACATATCTTGAACACCAAGTATATTAACATTAAGCGAATTACCATGCTATTAACGACTCTCAAAATAATCTAAGTGAAGCATGAGAGATCAATTGTTTCTTTAAAACAAATCCACCACCGTGCTCTAAAAGATATAAGTGAAGCACTAGAGCAAAAATTATCACGCTCAAAAACATATAAGTGAAGCATTATGAGCAAAACTATCAAGCTCAAAAGATATAAGTGAAGCACTATGAGCAAAACTATCAAGCTCAAAAGATATGAGTGAAGCACATAGAGTATTCTAACAAATTCCAGTTCATGTATGGCTCTATCAAAAGGTGTGTACAGCAAGGATGATTGTGGTAGACTAACAAGCAAAGACACAAATAATACAAGACGCTCCAAGCAAAACACATATCATGTTGGTGAATAAAAATATAGCTCCAAGTAAATTACCGATGGAAGTGGATTTAAAGAGGGATGCCTTCCGGGGCATCCCCAAGCTTTGAATTTTTGGTGTCCTTGGATTATCTTGGGGGTGCCTTGGGCATCCCCAATCTTAGGCTCTTGCCACTCCTTGTTCCATAATTCATCAAGAATTCACCCAAAACTTGAAAACTTCACAACACAAAACTCAACAGAAATCTCGTGAGCTCCGTTAGAGAAAGAAAACAAAAGACTACTTCAAGGTACTGTAATGAACTCATTCTTTATTTATATTGGTGTTAAACCTACTTTATTCCAACTTCTCTATGGTTTATAAACTATTTTACTAGCCATAGATTCATCAAAATAAGCAAACAACACACGTAAAACAGAATCTGTCAAAAACAGAACAGTCTGTAGCAATCTGTAACTACGCAAGCTTCTGGAACTCTAAAACTTCTACCAAAATAGGAAGTCCTGGAAAATTTGTTTATTGAACAGAATCAAAAAGAATCAACGCAAAATCACGTTCCTGTGATTTATCATAACTAAATTCGTGCGTGCAAAGTTTCTGTTTTTCAGCAGAATCAAATCAACTATCATCGTAGGTCATCCTATAGGTTCTACTTGGCACAAACACTAATTAAAAGATAAAACCACATCCAAACAGAAGGAATATGGATTATTTATTCTTAAACAGAAGCAAAAACAAAAAAACACAAAATAAAATTGGGTTGCCTCCCAACAAGCGCTATCGTTTAACGCCCCTAGCTAGGCATAAAAGCATGGATAGATCTAGGTGGTGCCGTAATAATAAGATAGATCTTGAAAGCTCATCTCGTATTCTCTATGTTCGGCAGCAAGTTTACTTTGAGGCAAGCAAAAATAATCAAAAGGGCTAAATTTAGTGGGACAAAAATCCCCAAGATCAATCACGGGAGGAACGGGTTCCTCCCTTGGCCCTTCATAGTGCACAACTATTTCATCACTGAAAGCATTCTTTTGGCAAAACCTTGTGAGCTTATACTCGAGAGAGTATCCTAGCTCATTATTTCTAAGGGAAAAATCATTATTAAGCTTGTTAATGTAATCAACCAAGACATTGATGGGGACCTTTTTTCTAAGGTTTTCATTGAAAGCGACATAGTCCGAAGATTGAAAACGTCTAATTTCCTCTTGATCATAGAGGATTGCTTCTATGGGTGGACGACCGGCATCCACCCTATAGTGCGCAAAGATTTCTTTGGATTCTCTTATGATAAACCTAAATTCATGAGCCAAAAAGATAGTAACAGCGCGCTTAACAGAAGAGTGCTCAATATTAGAGAATTCTAAGAAAATTCGATGTATGCAAGGGTGCATATGCATAAATTGTCTTTCAAGTTCAACCACACTATAGCACCCGCAAGACTACTAGTTATTGTCCATATCGATGGAAGGTAAAGCACCGGCACAAGTAAAGAAATCTTGAATAACACCTTTGCCGATGATGTTACCACTACCGATTCGAAACTTTTTAGTATGCAAGATAGGAGGTTCATCGGCCGAACCCTCGGGATTTTCTGTGTTATCATTATTGTCCATATCGATGATAATCTCCCAATTTCAGACATAGCGGCAATAGAAGCAAGGCAGAAGAGAGCAAACAAAAAGGGAAAGGAGGAGATTGGGAAAGAGAGGGCGAATAAAACGGCAAGGGTGAAGTGGGGGAGAGGAAAACGAGAGGCAAATGGCAAATAATGTAATGCGAGAGATAGAGATTGCGATGGGTACTTGGTATAGTTCACTTGCTTGCGTGAGCCTCCCCGGCAACAGTGCCAGAAATTCTTCTTGCTACCTTTTGAGCACTGCGTTGGATTTCCCCGAAGAGGAGAGGATGATGCATTAAAGTAGCGTAAGTATTTCCCTCAGTTTTTGAGAACCAAGGTATCAATCCTGTAGGAGACCACACACAAGTCCCTCGTACCTACACAAAATGATAGCTACTCGCAACCAACGCTTAAGGGTTGTCAATCCCTTCACGGTCACTTACGAGAGTGAGATCTGATAGAGATAATGGTATTTTTGATAGATAGATGCAAAGTAAAAAGTAAAAGGCAAAGTAAAAACTAAGCAAGTAAATACACCCGGGGGCCATAGGTTTCACTAGTGGCTTCTCTCAAGAGCATAAGTATTCTACGGTGGGTGAACAAATTACTGTTGAGCAATTGACAGAATTGAGCATAGTTATGAGTATATCTAGGCAATGATCATGTATATAGGCATCACGTCCAAAACAAGTAGATCGAAACGATTCTGCATCTACTACTATTACTCCACTCATCGACCGCTATCCAGCATGCATCTAGAGTATTAAGTAAAAACAGAGTAACGCTTTAAGCAAGATGACATGATGTAGAGGGATAAATTCATGCAATATGATAAAAAACCAATCTTGTTATCCTCGATGGAAACAATACAATACGTGCCTTGCAACCCTTTCTGTCACTGGGTAAGGACACCGCAAGATTGAACCCAAAGCTAAGCACTTCTTCAATTGCAAGAACTACCAATCTAGTTGGCCAAACCAAAAAGGATAATTCGATGAGACTTGCAAAGATAACTCAATCATTCATAAAATACTAGATCATAAACCCACAATTCATCGGTCTCAACAAACACACCGCAAAAAGAAGATTACATCGAATAGATCTCCACGAGAGAGGGGGAGAACTTTGTATTGAGATCCAAAAAGAGAGAAGAAGCCATCTAGCTACTATCTATGGACCCGAAGGTCTGAAGTAAACTACTCACACTTCATCGGAGGGGCAATGGTGTTGATGTAGAAGCCCTCCATGGTGGATGCCCCCTCCGGCGGAGCTCCAGAACAGGCCCCAAGATGGGATCTCGTGGATACAGAAGGTTGCAGCAGTGGAATTAGGTTTTTGGCTCCTGTTCTGATCATTCGGGGATACCTAGGTATATATAAGAGGAAGGAGTACGTCGGTGGAGTGTCAGGGGGGCCCACGAGGTAGGGGGGCGCGCCCAAGGGGCGCGCCCTCCACCCTCATAACCGCCTCTGGCACTGCTTGGAGTAGGGTCCAAGTCTCCTGGATCACGTTCGGTTGGAAAATCACGTTCCCGAAGGTTTCATTCCGTTTGGACTCCGTTTGATATTCCGTTTCTTCGAAACACTGAAATATGCAAAAAACAGCAATTATGGGCTGGGCCTCCGGTTAATAGGTTGGTCCCAAAAGTAATATAAAAGTGGAAAATAAAGCCAAATATAGTCCAAAATAGTAGATAAAGTAGCATGGAGCAATCAAAAATTATAGATACGTTGGAGACGTATCAACTAGTAGCTTCCATGTACGGCCACTGGCTAAATGGGCTCTGGCTTAGTTGATCAGTTGTGGAACCCTTACCCGGATGTGCCAGCAGATGTAGTATAATAGTTGGGATGGGCCTCCTGTTGGGACTAGGGGTCTGCTTCTGAAAGACTTCGTCTCAATCTTCGGGACCAGTGGGTAAAGCGTACTAAACTCTGCAGAGTATTAAAACTAATCATGATTAGCCGTGCCCCCGGTTATGGGTAATTTTGAGCCGCTATGCCGTTACAGTTGTTGGATGATCTTGACAGATGTGACACTTAATAATATTTGTGGGCAACTTAATAAAGGGTAGGTTGGAGTTGATTTTGCCAACTCAACCTTGTGTATTTAATTGTAGTAATAAAAGAGCTAAATAAAAAAATTTGACTATTAGGTAGTTATTAGGATGAAATCAGCTTTCCTTTTTTGTACTATGCATATACATGTAGGTCTGCTATATTATTACTCCTATGTAACTTGCCAATACATTCAAAGTATTGACCTATATGGCTGCAATGTCTCATGTTGCAGGATATTCAGACGAAGAGTAAGGTACCGTTAGGGTCGCGAGTCTGCACTCAGCATCGCCAATGGGCTATGATGGGACTCATCATTATTTTCTGCTACTTTCCGCTGTTTGATTGAATAAAGCTAGACAAGTTCTATGCCGATTGTTTTATTTTATACATTCTGGATCATACGTTGTAATAAATGATGCACTTGCTATTCTGGTATTCATCTATACTGTGTGTGCTAGCGAGTTCGATCCAGGGACTAGCACGGTAAGCACAGAGACTCAAATTCTTCGAGGTTTGGTCATTACAGATGGCATCAGAGCAGTGTGTTGACTGTAGGACGTGACCCTAGAAAATGGAATAGAAAAGCCATAGGAGTGAAAATTATTTTATCAACTTGTTATACTTCTTAC
Source organism: Aegilops speltoides (assembly GCA_021437245.1). Lineage (NCBI taxonomy): Eukaryota > Viridiplantae > Streptophyta > Magnoliopsida > Poales > Poaceae > Aegilops > Aegilops speltoides. Next base: position 42,839,353 of record CM038142.1, read on the forward strand.
TGTTTATTAGTTAAGCCCCTCAAGTATGTTGACCAGTTAAGTAGGAACTAGTGCTAAGACCACCATTCATGCTTGTTTTATATTGAAATGTTGTCGTGTTAGCATATCTGATTATGTCCACTTTTGTGGTATGAAGATACTAGATTGTTTGCTTGATTGGTAGTTTGTTTGTTAATTTATATCTTGTCGAAATTATTCGACTATATATATATATATATAATATTATCATATAGTTTGTTGTCTGTTGTTTGTTTGTTGGTGTTATTCGTTGTTGTGTTTTGTTGCCTTGATCATATTATGCATATGGGTAGAATATATTTATATATACATAGCTTTTGGCCCTATTATATCTATAACTCATCTGTACTTGCCCACCAGATGCCGCCGAGGCGTGATACTAGACGCACTGCTGCAGGAGGATACAACAATGGCAATGATGTACCGCCATACATGCAGCAGTTGCTTCAGGGACAGGCTCATTTGATCTAGTTGCTTGCTCAGAACATGGGAAACAACAACAATAACAACAACAATCCGCCAGCACCGCCACATGTGGATATGCTTACCAGGTTCTTGAGGTTGAATCCTCAAAGGTTCTCCAGTTCCCCTGAACCTATTATGGCTGATGATTGGCTCCGTGCAGTCAATAAGAACCTGGATACTGTTGGATGCACAGATGCAGAGAGGGTGAGATTTGCCTCACATTTGTTGGAGGGTCCTGCCGCAGCTTGGTGGGACAACTTCTTGGTCACTTATCCCATTGCTAATATCACTTGGGTGTAGTTTCAGATAGTCTTCCGTGCTGCACATGTGTCTGCTGGTGCTACGAGTCTGAAAAAGAAGGAGTTTCGCAGTTTGCGCCAGGGAGGTCGCACGGTTAACGCTTATGTGGAGGAATTTAATAATCTTGCACGTTACGCTCCTAATGATGTTAACACTGATGCAGCTAGGCGGGAGAAATTCTTGGAGGGCCTAAATGACGAGTTGAGCCTTCAGTTGACAGTGGCCACTTTTAATAATTGTCAGGAGCTGATTGATAAGGCTATTGTGCCGAAGGGAAAGCAATAGGCCATACACTATAGGAAATAGACGGCAAAATCAGACGACAAATAATAGCCGGCAAAGAATGATTTGCCGTCTGCTGTTTATCGGGATGACGGCAAAGACTTTGCCGTCAGTCAAACTGATGTTTTGCCGTCACGCGATCTAATAACAGACGGCAAAGAAAAGCTCGTTTGCCGTCAGCCGATTGAGTTTCTTTGCCGTTAGGCTCATAAAAGCACAGACAGCAAAGAATTTTACCTATTAAAATAATCTTAACCGATAGTCTATGTACAGAGGCTAGAAGTAACTAGCGGACAACAACAAATGCCACATTATCCATCGACACTTCGTTTGAAGAATCAACGATGAATGAACAAATTTTACTATACAAAATTACTATATTTACACAGAGTACACCACTACTTGCTAATCCAAGACAAAACAGAATACATCATTACTCTATTTAGATAGAATATTTCATGATAGCAGCACAAGATCTAACACGTCCAACCATCTTGAGTTCGATCTACGCCACCGCCTCCCTGCGAGCATCCCCTGTCCCTTCTCCTGTGCCCGTGGTCACCGGAGCCGCAGCAACCAGCAGCCGCGCACCTATCCCTTCTCCTTTCTTTCTCCAAGAATAGAGCACACCGACGGCACCATGGATGCCTAAGGAGCTGCCGCCGCTCCTCGAGGTCGGGGCCACCGCCGGAGGTCGAGGTCGCGAGCCCTCTATGGGGTGACGGGCCGGGCCACCGTGATCCGGCGGGGCGACGAGGCACGAAGGCTGTCGGGGACGACGAGCGACGGGTCGTGGAGGTCGGGGCCGGCGGGCTGACCGACGATGGGGCTGGGGCAGCGGGCAAGATGGCGCTAACGAGGCCGGGTCGGCCGGGCGAGGTATCGACGGGCGCCGGCGGGCAAGATGGCGCTGCTGAGGTCGGGGCGGCTGGCGAGGTGGTGACGGCACCGCGGCCTCTGTGGCGACGAGGAAACTGGCAGGCGCCGCTGGTGATGAGGGCGAAGTGGGGAGTGGCCGCGGCCGCGTGGGCCAAGTGGTGGCCGGCAAGGCCAGGACAGGGGAGAGGTGTTGGCCGGGGTCGAGGGTCGAGGTGGTGGCAGGCACCGGCCGGCGTGCTGGATTTGGGAGCGAGAGGGAGAGGTACGTGAGGAAGAGAGAGAGAGAAACGAGCGGCGGGGGTGGGGATAATGTCAGGACCCCGACTCAATGCCACATCGATCTAGCATGTAACACCTCATATCACTTTGCGGCCTCACGCACGGTATTCCCACGGGTGTCGCCTTACCTTTGCCCGACCGCTTATGCCTTTTGGCACACGATATGATAGTGTCGCTAGCATCCATATGATAAGGAGCCCGGCTGACATGGCTAGTCGTAAACCCAAAGTGGCACAAACTTACGAGGACAGGCATCCATGACCCAAAGATCGAACGTGTCGGTCATCAGCGAGTGAATCCAGGCTGTAGCACTGGGCTAGCAGGACTCCAATGAACCGGGCTGTAGCGGGCTAACAGGACTCCGGTATTCATCGCGTGACATTTCCCCGAAGGGACAGACACAGGAACGAAGAAGGACACATGCCGGCCAGCCTAAGTGTTCCGGAGCAGTAGCAAGCTACCATGGCTCGGTGGAAACACTAGGAGACATTTCCCGGTAAGAGGGGCTACTAAGGATAAACAACTAGATAGTCAGATCCCACACATACCAAGCATTTCAATAACATACACACAATATGCTCGATATGTGCAAATACAACATGGCATCACAACATGACTCTACGACTCAAGTATTTATTCATTAGGCTCCGAGGACCGAGATATTACAAACATGGGTCTCATGACCCAACATTCAGAGCATACAAGTCAAAGCACATGCGGAAGCTTAACATGTCTGAGTACAGACATCTATAAATGAAAAAGGCTTAGAAGCCTGACTAACTACCAGATCCTGCCGAGGGCACAAGATCGTAGCTGAGGTAACAACCTAAACGTCAAGTCCACGTGGAACTACTAGCGAGACCAAGTCTCTCTCGCAAAAACATAAAATAGGCAAACGTGAGTACAAATGTACCCAGCAAGACTTACATCGTAACTAACTACATATGCATCATTATCAACAAAGGGGTGGTGGAGTTTAACTGCAGCAAGCCAGCTTTGACTCGGTGGCTATCCCGAACTATGACCGCAAGTAACTCTCGAGGTGGCACACGAGTCCACATATTCACCATATCAATACACCACTATGGATCCGCCCCGCCTCCCACGAGAACGCCATCCATAGCACTCACGCTATCTTGCGCATTTTAGAGTATCCACTTTCACTTGTCTATGAACTGCATAAGAGGTCCAAGTTTCCATATCCGAGGAATCCGCTATTCAATAGATAATGATAACCCCGCAGGGTGTACTTCTTCACACACGCTCTCACCACTTATCGCCTCAGACACGCCATGTACCTCGGCAACCTTCAAGCGGAAGTCGGGCGAGGAGTCGGCCACGCCTACCTAAACACTCAAGTCTCTCATCCAGTTTTATCGCCTATTCGGGTTCCATCCGCAAGGAGATCCGCCGGGTGTCGGTCACGGCCCCAAACGATGTGAGCAGGTTCCCAAGCCCACCATCCGGTGCCACTTGGTACACCGTACACTATGCCTAGTCTGTCCCAAGCCCACTTGTACCGGGTGCCACTTGGTAGACTACTAACACTACCTACAAACACCAGAAACTAGTTGCAACTCCTGGACAGAGAACAAGGGTGATTAAGAAGTCGAGAGGGCTTGGAGCGCCCGGAGCCCAATGTGTGGTAGTAACTGTTCATGGATCACAAACGCAGAACTCAGTTCCTGAGGACGGCTGCAATGAGACAACCCACCATGTACTCCTACATGGCCTCTCACCGCTACCTTTACCAAATCGTGTTCACACACTTAGCTCTCAACAATAGGACATGTTTACACACCTCCGATTCATTCCCGATGAATCAGACCTGACACAACTCTAAGCAATAGCAGGCATGACAAACAAGCATGAATGAGTAGGCACATCAGGGCTCAAACAACTCCTACTCATGCTAGTGGGTTTCATCTATTTACTGTGGAATGACAGGTCATGCAGAGGATAAAGGGGTTCAACTACCGCATCATGTAACAGTTGAAACGTTGTTGTCCTAATGCAGTAAAAGAGAGCAGGAGCGAGAGAGTGAGATTGTATCGGAATGAATAAGGGGGTTTTGCTTGCCTGGCACTTCTGAAGACAATATATCTCTTCATCGGTGTCATCGAACTCATCGTCGGAACGCGTCTATCGAGAGGGGGCAATTACCGACAATTGAGAAAGAAACACAATCAATGCAAATGCACAATATGATGCATGATCATGACATGGCAATATGCTGTGGTTTGAGCTAATGCAACTAGCAACAGATTAAATGGAGTTGGTTTGAATACAAGATTCAAATTCTAACTCCATATGTGATTATTCAAATGCTATTTAAATGATTTGTGCTAAACAGCAGCTATAAGTTGTTCTAACATGCATGAAAATGGTACAGATGGATAGATCGGATTTTTCTGATCATTTTTCATATATAATTTATTTCATTTGGAGTTACGGTTGAATTTCTATGATTTTTAGAAGTTTAGGATATTTTTTGAAATTTCCTGGATTTATTTTAAATCCAGAAAATTGTTAATTGCGTCAGCATTGCGTCAGGGTGACATCAGCGGTCAACGGGCACGGTCCAGGTCAAACCTGACCAGTGGGGCCCTTCGGTCAGTGTCACAGGCTGGTTTGGGTGTATGACCGGTGGTACCGGTCAACGTTGACTTGACCAAGGTCAAAGCTGACAGGCGGGCCCCATGGGATTAGTGCTAATCTAACAGAGAAATTAAGCTAATTAGTTTAGGCGCTGGGGCCCACATGGTAGTGGCTCTAGGGGTGGTTAGCTGGGTCATTAGCGGCTAATGAAATGCCACGTCATCCCACCGGGGTTAAACGCCGCGAAGCGCCGAGACGCGGGGGCCGCCGAATGCGCTTCTGAGCGGGGTTTGGCGCTACGAGGCCACTGAGGCATAGCCCTTGCTCGGCCGCATCAAGGGATGCACGCAGCAGCGGCTCCGGTGGGCTAAATCGACGGCGGCAGCGACTTGCGCGGCGGACGGAGTTCGGGAGTGCTTGGAATCGGCGTTGTGGTGCACGGTGGGACGAACGGGTGGGCTAGTTTGGCTCCTGGGAGCAGCACGAGCGCGATGACGTGCTCAGGGGCAAGCTGAGCTTGCTCTAGCCACGGTGACGACTTCGCCGGCGGCGTGAAGCTCGCGGCACGGCGGAGAGAGATGCTACGGCGAGCTACATGCCATGGGGATAAGGGGAGACGGTGAAGGAGCTCACTGGGGGGTCGAAGAGCAGCTCCGTGGGCTCGGGAAGGCGCTCGGGGCGGCGAATCGACGGGCGGCGATCGTCGGGGCAGAGGACGATGATGAGCTCGATGGCGACGTTCCTGGCCGTTCGGCGCCGTGTGACTTGGTGAAGAGGAAGAGGTCGTCGCGGCGGAGCTTATGGACTCATCGGCAGGGCGAGGGGTGGTCGGTGGCCGTGGCTACGGTGAACGGCGGCGACGGGCTCCGTTCGGTCGCGGGAGGGAGAGAGAGAGCAGAGGAGGAGAGGAGCTTGGGGAGAGAGTGAGAGGGGTCCGAGGGGGCACGTGGCGTCGTCAGGTGCATCGAGGAGGAGCCAGGCAGGTTGGAATGGAGGAGGTGGAGGCCTCGGCGTGGCGTCGACACGCCTCGCCATCTTGGCAGAGGTTGAAGACGACCGCCACAGTGGGTTGGGCCTCAGCCACAAGCTTTGGCCAAGTGGGCTTCCGTGTGGCGCCTGTAAGCTCTCTCTCTTTCCTATTTGTTCTGTTTCAGTTTTTCTATTTTGTTCCGTTTTGTTTTGGTTTAGTAAAAATACTAAACCATTTTATAAAATCCTGAAAATAATTATGTGGCTAGAACTGAAATATACCAAACCACATAAAATGTTCGAAATTATTGGACATATATTAATTATATATAAAATATATATCCAATGCAAATAGTTATTGAATTAATTCAAAGGCCCAAAATAAATGTTTCAGTCACTCCAAAAATATTGGTTTGCATTTTACCTCATGCCAATATTTTTTATAGAATAACAGGAACATTTTCTTGGACTGATTTGAAGCAATTTATTTAAGGTTGATCATTTTTAGAAATGATCTGTGAGGCTTGAGAATTTCCCTCAATTCAATTTCACTGGAAATTCAGACATGATGCATGGATGCCACTCACTGATGCAACTAATTACAAAGAAGAATTCTAGGGCTATGACAACTCACCCCCACTAAACAAGAATCTCGTCCCGAGATTCAGGAGTAGGGTAAGATGAAGGGGGGGGGGATGCAAACTAACACAATCTTCACGATCCAGGTGTCCTTCTCGAGAATGTTGATTCATTGCATTATCTTGATCTTGACATCTTGCTTTGAGACCTACATCCAACATGACAATGAGAGGAAAGGGACGATTTTAGAAGAATCAATCTTCTCGAAGATTGAACAACCGATGATCAACTCGCGGAATGAGACATTGAACATTTCTCGAGTTGAGACATGAAACATACATCCAGAGGGATGGAGTGTAACAGATGATGAAGGTTCACTACGTAGACACAATTCCACACTTAAGAAGGTGGTGAACGGTTGTCAACGTAGCAAGGAGTTGAGTTGCCATGATACATAACGAGACAACTTAAGGAAGGTGACTCGTAGAAATATCCCCTTAAGTGGCAAAAAGAATTACCTTTGATTCAAAGATCATTGAAACTCTCTATACCAGCTTAAGGCGAATCACAAACGATCATTTGGCGGAGTACGAAAGAATGGCATACTCGGACTAGGATGGATGATGTGGATTACCTTGTTGAAAACAATGTCATGGATGAATTTGCTTATCATCGGAAATGGATGGGACCCATGGTAGGTCCACTTTTGAAGATGATCTTGGATAGCCACTGCTGAGAAGGCAGCCCATGGGAAATTGGCACAATGGCGGTGCAAGCTAGGAACAAAATGCAACTATTGGGAATGTTGCAACCATCATATCTGCCTGAGATTCAGATCTGGTTGGTATCAGAATATTCCAGACTCTTCGAGTCTAGAAAGAAAAATGAAAGTTTGCAACACAAATCGACAAGATGACGTTGCAAGATTCTCGGGAAATGAACTACGATAGGAAGATCCAAAACATGAGCTGGTTCTGCTACAAACATGTGAACACGTTGTCCCAGACAAACATGATCCCATGGTAGTCTTACAATAAAACACTACCGAGTTCTGGTGGGGAACCATCATTAATGATATCGAAGTCCTTGCATAACGTATACTCTTAGGAAGGAGCTTCTTCTCCTTGAACAAATCAATCAGTGGCTTGGTGTGCTAGGGACACATATAGAATGGAGGTAGCTAATCTCACAATCCAATGTATACTTCGCACATGCATGACTGACTTGGGATGATTCCAAAGGAAGCAAAAACAATCTTTCTCGGATCCACGGCGGCAACTTACACCAAGTGCACGTGAATTAGAGAAAGTCACTTCTTTCATCCGAACATATACCTCATGAATGGAACACGAAGGTAATGCTTACAAAAGTTTCCAACACTAGATGGATGTTCAACATGATCATGGAGAAGACAAAATGCTGCTGATGGGTTCACCAACAAGTCATAGGGATGACCATATAAATGGAATTCCATAATTATGTGAACAAGGACATAGCATTGGTCAGACCCAAAAGATATAATAGTGTATGCTCGAGGAACAACCGCGAGTAAGACAACATTACGAACATCGTTGGTTCTGATTTGATTTGAGAATAGCCCACACTCAAATCAAAGTTTTGACAAGATAATAGGTCCAACAACTGATCGCAGGGACCAATCGATGAAGATATCATCTTTCTTCCACACACACACACACACACACACACACACACACACAAAGATATCCCTTTGGAATGAACTGAGTCGGACAAGCTTTCATCTTCCAACTCTCCAAGTTGTTGTTTAGCTTAACCAGCCAGCTCAGGGGTATCCAACACGGATTATTGGAGAAAGGGTGGTTACAAGGAACCAACTTGATCACGAAATCAACATAGCGGTCAGGTGACAACCTGGTGATACCTCCGAGAAGATATTCGGAAAATCACGAACCACCGGTATGTTTCTAAGCTCGAGATCAATCTTGCTTTTCAGGCCAAGGTGATATGGTGAAATAAGCAAGGAATTGGATAATCCTAACTCATTGATCGAAGAGTGCACCAGGAAATATGGACTAGGTAGCACGATCAATCTTAGGATGATGATTCAATAACCAACACGCTAAGAATGAAATTGTTGTCCATTAGCTACCCAACAACAAAGTTGCCAGGAGTATTGATTTCACACATCATAGTTCACCTGTCAGCATTCCGGTTGCAACAACACGGAAACCGAGAAATAATAATGATGGCGAGAAGTATCACTATGTCAAGAATTCATAAGAGGTGGTGCAATTCTCATGACAATCCTGACACAAGGAAGGTAATACTTCAAGGTGGAACAGACCAGAAGCTGGATTGGCATTTTGATCTGCGAATTACAACTGCTTTGACCCAATCCTGGATATGGATGAGGTTCTGGAGTTTGTTTCTCCTAGTCATCCTGGAATAGAATGGCTTGACGGACCACAAGGGTAATAGGCATCGATGAACGAATGCACGCATACTCTTGACTATCAATTGATAGACGAGGGTCGGAATACAATTAAAGAGGGACAACCCAAGAGAACATATGATTTTCTGAGTTGTGGATGCATGGATTAGCATGTCGAACGAGTTCGATATATTTCTTCCGGACAATCCATGCGGAAAGGTAGAACTGGCAGAGTCACAATATAGAATCGAAAACTCATCAAGAGCTCTGGTTGTGCTCTTTTGGTTCAAAGAACTTCTGCCATAAATGGTTCATAGTATTTGGAAGAAGGAAATACCACGGACCACGAGGTATAATGCAAAGGTTACTAATATCCTAAAGGAACGAGCAAAGACTATCAACATGAGGTAAGTAGGGCGAGTCTCGGGTTCAAACCCCAGAGGTAGAATACCTACTAACTAAATGGCATCACGGGATGCTTTTCGAGAATGATGGCCAGAATCTTCACACTGGGAACACTAAACATTGCTAGATTACTAGGTGACTCCCTAAAACACCTAGGGTCATAATAATAGCTCCAACATATATGTCAAGGCAATAAATTACCTCAACGCACCGGTTAGTGTGCTTATTCTGACCATATAGGACATCGGGAACGGAAAGAAAGGATTTGCAAATGCATCAGACTATTTAGAAACCTGGGATGACTCGGACAGCATAACGGCTGTAAATGCTCATAAAGTTTGGAGACATACTACAAAAATGGTGGCATAACCACTCAACATCACAATATCAAAGTTCCGAGATCAATAGGTAACATACGGAAGTAGTAGGAACTGAACTGAGGCTTGAATCCAACAATCCTATAAGTCTATGGATTAGTAACACGTCATCCTAATAGACAGATGAGAAGGCCTAGTTCCTTAACCCCGTAGGAAGAGAAGAGGATGACTCAGATCAGAAGGCCATGAGGTATAAGGAGTAAAAAGAGCCTTACGTTCCCATCCCACAATCAAATCCCCTACATATAACTAAAGCATTTCTAGACTCAACTTCGACCAGTTTGGCTTGGTAATCCTCTGAGCAAATCAAGCTCGATACCAAAGCTGTCAGGACCCCGACTCAATGCCACATCGATCTAGCATGTAACACCTCATATCACTTTGCGGCCTCACGCACGGTATTCCCACGGGTGTCGCCTTACCTTTGCCCGGGACCGTTTGCGCCTTTTGGCACACGTATATGATAGTGTCGCTAGCATCCATATGATAAGGAGCCCGGGCTGACATGGCTAGTCGTAAACCCAAAGTGGCACAAACTTACAGGGACAGGCATTGTCGGGGGTTGGATGCGACATATGCCAACGGGTGGCTTATCATGGTGGGGGCGAGTAGAACGTCGCCGGTGCCTGGAACCGGGATGAGGCGCAGGCATGCACGCCGGCGAATCTTACCCAGCTTCGGGGCTCTCCGAGGAGATAACACCCCTACTGCTGCTCTGCGGGGTCTCCGCATGATCACTATGATATGATAGTATAGAGGTGCTCCTCGAGCTGTTTGGGAAGCAGGAAGGAGCAAGGCTAGCTCTTTTCCCTCTTGCTATGTGTCTCAAATCTATCTAGGGCCGAACCCTTTGCATGGGTGCTCTGGGGGGTTTATATAGGCTTACCCCCCGGGGGTACAACGGTAATCTGACTGGGCGTGGCCCCCAGCCGTCAGTCTCTCCTGCAGCCGTCCTCCGTGCCGGCTTCTAGGGCCCGCCATTGGCGGGCCCAGCATTATCTGAGTAACTTGTGCGGCCTCCGATGGCGCAGAGCTCGGTCGAGGGTCGTGGGAACAGTGCTGCCGTCTGTCAGGCGATCACTGTCGCCACCCCCCGTCCAATCTGGTTTATGGCTTGTGGGGCCCTGGCCGGGAGGCGGCCGGCTCTAGAGGGGCCGACTCCCGCCGGGCCGTCTTCGAGCTCGTCGGCCATCTTCTTCTCTCTCACTGACGGGGGGCCCGGCGATCTCCGGGCTGTACCTGCCACCATCGTGGGCACAGTACTTGCGCACTGTGGCTGAGGTCAGGGGAGGCATGGCAACAGTGCCGTGCCCCGCCGGAGATCTCCGGGTGACGCGGCTCACTATAGCCACGCCTTCTCCTCGTGGGGTTGAGGGGACGGCCACGTCAGGGCCGCACCCCGCATCGGTCTTCGTGTTAGGTCACAGGCCGACACTCACAGTCGGCCCTTTGAAAGGTCGCAAGCCCGGAGTCGGCTTGATTCAGAGTCGCCATCTAAGGACTCGGCTTCTCCAAAGGTCGCCAGCGGGGACCCGGCCTTCCCGAAGGTCACCAGCTGGGACTCGGCTGAGGGGCGCGGCCTGCCCCAATGCCTTGAAAGATCTTGGGTCCTGGGTCAGCCTACCCATGGCCCATTACTCAACAATAGTCCCAGGTTGGCGGCCAGTGAAGCGCCGCCTCGGGGGGCTTCGGCAGTTTCAGCCTTTGCGGCGCCGCTCTGAGATTCGGCCGCCGCGTCTTTGGGCCGCCTCGCTGGAGTCGGACTGGCCCCACAAGGAGCCGCCGCTCGTAAGTCGTGGCGGGAAACCGGCGGCGTATTGGTTACGCCTCCCTGCCATTTATGAGACGGTCCTGTCGCGTGGCGCCATGTGGAGGCGATAGCCTGTCTGCCCACGCGCGTGACGGGATGGGCCGCCAGGTGGGGCCCGCCATTACCGCGCCTCGGCTCCCGAGCGGATCCGCTGCGGCCGAGGGTGGTTGGCATCACCACGTTGTTACTGCGCGTAGTAACTTCGTGGGGGTTAATCGTGGGGCATCGTGGGGCCGCGGGCGCAGTTAATCCCCACGTCGTCCCCTCGGCTTCTCAGCCTGTAGGGCTATAAGTAAGCGAAGCGGGCGGCGGCACAACATCGCCTCCCACCCCGCTCTCTTGCCTTCCTTCTTCGCCGCCGCGCGCTGCATTCTTCTTTACGCGAGCAGGCGTTCTACCTCGCCGGCGATGAGCTCTTCTTCCGCTGCGCCCCGCCTCGCGCTCCGGCGTATGGGGCGGCTTCGGGCGTGGGGCGGAGGACATCGAGTTCGCCGCCAAACCCGCCGCCTCGGCGCGGACTTGGTGCAGCCCGTCCCCGCGCCGGGCGGAGAGATCCGGCCAGCTGGCGGAGGGCGGCGGGTCATCTTCCGCTCGCATCTCATGCGCTGGCTGGGGATCCCGCGGCGGGTTCTTCCGTTCCTTCCTCGAGTTTCATAGC